>APFE031431320.1:0-26136 GCA_000404065.3 Pinus taeda
AATTAACCATTAAAGTAGAATTAATTATTAGATAATTAGAATTTTAATTTAGGATTAAATTTTTAATTGAAATTCTTTTTTTTAGCCCAGCAACAGAATTTCCAGATTTATGTCAGATTTGATCCATCAACTTTCGAGGCTCATAGATTGAGTTATATTTGGTCAAATGAGGCCTAGGACAGCTCATTGGAAAGATAAAATCAAAGATGATATTTCTGAGGAGGTTTCACTAATAAATTTGGTCATTTATTAGGTCAAAAATCAAGCAGAATATCAAGCTACAAATTTATAAAACAAAATCAATTTTCCGAGTTTTATTTTCTGCATTTTCATTTGTCCAAGCCTCTTCTCAGTACAGATCCATTCATCAATAATATCCTTGGCCAATCAAACCATCTCATGCATCAATAGAAAACTTACATTTTATTTTCAATTATTTATTTAATTGAATTTGATTGGATTTATTTTAATGCCAGAAATGATATTTTGATTTTATTATTGCATATTAATCCATTTTGATTTCTTTTTACAGGAAAACAGTAGAAGAAATATGGAGAAAATGATTTCAATCAATGAGAAGGCTCCAGCAATTGAAGATTGGAATTTTGAGCAAATAAAATTGAATTTGACAGATTTCTCTTAAACAAACTTTCCTGTCAAGAATTCCTTTACAAATATTATAAATAGCAGATTGCAAAATGTAATAAAGGACTGCTCTCCTCTGCAATTCTAGACTTCTAAAAGCACTACTATAATAGGAATTTAGAGTTGTAGGAGAGAGGAGAGAAAGTCTCAAATCTGGGGATTATTGAAGATTTTTCTTTTGTATCTTGAATCATGTATGAGGGGCAGAGTTTGCACTATTGTGGCTTTAGTTTTGAAGGCAGAAGTTCAAGCAATGTAAAGGACTGTTGGAGACCAAAGTCAGAGAAATGGATGCAATAAATTGGTATTTTTAATACTATTGTTTCGAATATCAGTTTCATTTTTATGGTAACAGGAATGTCTCATTTTATTCATGTTTGTGCACTATTGTCAATATGGGCAATTTGTCTCAATATTGTTATTAGGAACCTCTGTTCTTATGAATTAAAATCTGATTTCTGAGTAACTATTTACTTAAAAGTCTGTCTTATAAAACTGATTTATTGAATGGTAATGTGTTGTGAACTATTTCCACATATTATTGTTTAATTATTGGATTTATTGATATGATAATCAATATCATTTTTGTGAACTACTTCCGGGAATGTTGTTAGTTTATTATTTCAGTTGATAAGTCTGAATATGATGTGTTTTGGTATCCATAATGTCAGTTAATTGAACTACTTCATTAATTTGATATTCATTATAAACAAGACATATTTAAATCCCAATAATTTAATTATCTTGCTCTTAGTTGGGTTAGATCTATAACTGCCTATTTAAGATAGGATTAAGATTAGTTTCTTTTTGCTTGCATTATAGAATAAGCTTGCATTTAGATTAAATTCTACATTTTTAAGTCCTCTTCCCAAAGAGGCAAAATTTTAGTTGTGGCTTGGCTGAATCCAAATTAGCTTAAGGATTATTCTCTTGCCTGATCAGCAAGAATAAGTGATCTGATATCCCTGTCTATTGGTAGTTAAAGATACATCATAAACCAATAGCGATAGGGAGAAGGTAATTGGACCTAGTTAAACCAGTCGGAGCCACCACACCAAATGGAAAAGGAGTTGTTTTAAGGTCTGGACCGGGTGGTTATCCCTCATTGTTGTTGCAGTGATTTTCGAGGCATTAACATCATGAAAGAATGAATAACCTTTTCCTCCTTTCCCTCCTTTAATCTAACCCTAAGTGACTTTTGGGGAATCCCTAAATCTAATGCCTGAAATAGATTGAGATCTAGGGCTGAGATTGAATGCTCATTTAAATCTCACTTTTTATTTTTCAATTCACCCCACTTTAATAAAGTCCCACTTAATCATTTATGTCCAAAGTCATTTTTCCTTTCTAATTTTACATTGACTTTATTAAAGTCACTTTAAAACTAGACTTTAGTAACTTTATCACTTAAAATCACTTTTAAATTAGATTTGACTTTATAAAAATTATAAAGTCACTTTAGGAGAAAAATTAAATTTTTTTGAACACTTTTCCCTAGGCCAAAGATCAAAGCCTTAGGGAACCACCTGTCCTCCGGTACCAAATTTCAACAATGCACATGAAACATAGAATTAAGCATGATAAATGTGCTTTTGACTCAGTAATCTTGTGCATTTGCAACTTTTTTTCTGCTTACCCTTTATTTATCCTAATGTTTTCTCTTCATTTATTGGGTGCATTTGAGCTTGCAGACCCTTTATTTCCTTTTCTTTTGACAAGCAAACTATCTAATTCTAACCTTATAACTTCCAATGGCTCAGATTAAACTGATGAGCTCATTTTTTCTCTACTTAATTACTAATATGCCAAGGTTAAACAGTTTGGCTAGATTTTTATCCTCTATCTATCAACATTAAATTTAAAGCATGAATGAGTCAAGATTAAGCTATTTGACCATCATGAATTGTGGCATTTCTGACACGCTGCACACAACCTTATTTTGCATAGTAAAGTAAAAAGTAGTGAAATTTGAATTTGCATACTTTCATGATCTGTTTTATTTATTTTTGGGGTTCATATTTTTCACTTTTTTCCTTTCGTTTTTTCCTTTGATTATGCTTTTAGGACATACCCTCTTTACATTTTTTAATTTTTAATATGGAAAACATTTTGCAGAGAGCAAAAGTATGTACAATATTATAAGACTAACCATAGCCAATTCAAAATTATGAATCCTATTATTATATGATCTTAACAATGGCTCCACATGGGGATGGAATTTCCTTGTGAAATGTTAAGAACTTTAAGATCAATGGCCTTTGAAACTGTGACTGTAGTTAGCTTGTAAACTGCTCTTCTGTGATTCTATTTTATTCATACTTATGATGGTGAACCTCTCAAAGCTCATGGCCTTCTATCCAGGCTTCAACTTCAAAAGGTTACCATCCAATCCAATCTAAACTCTGCAATGTTATGTACAATGAGCAAAGTAAAATGGACTATTGTTAATTTGTGGCAAAGTAATGCTTCAGCATCCTACAATTGACTGGTCCTCTGGGTAGATCTGTTCCATCTAACTGTCTCAAGAAAAATGTGTCGTTACCTCTGTAACCATAAACCTTGTCATAGGAAATCAAATTTTCCATGTTTACCTTTCTCTTCTATTCTAGAATCCCATTTTAGAACTTGTGATTTGACATAGACTTCTTCTCTGGTTTGCTGCAAGTGTATTGTCTGATTTATCATTCTTTGGATATCATTTGGTTCTACCTGCAACTCTTGAATGATGTTCATCACTGGTACTCCTAAAGAGGATGGAAAAACAACATCCATACTATATACTAGCTGATAAGGAGATGTACCAATGGACTCTTGGTAGTTAGATTGTCTGCCCATAAGGCATTGACCAACTTTTTGCTCCATGTCTTTTTGTTGTCTTCTAACAGTTTCTTGATGATATTGACAAGAATTTTGTTTGAGGATTCTTGCAAGTCCATTACCTTGAGGGTAATAGGCAGTGAAATGGCCAAGGGTAATGTGATATTTGTTACAAAAATCTACCATTTTCTTGGATTTAAAAGCAGCTGCATTCTCAGTAACGAGCTTTTGGGGGCATCCAAATCTTAAAAGGATAGTGTTTTCAAGGAATGAGATAATGACAGAGTTTGTGGTTTGTCTAGAAGGGATGGCTTCTATCCATTTAGTAAAGTAATCAATGGTCGTCAAAATCCATTTATGCTGAGTTGAGGAGGATGGCCAAATTTCCCCAACGAATTGTAAACCCCATTGTTGAAATGGTACTTCTGTGGTTATGGGTTTGAGAGGTAAAGGTAAGAGCTTCCTTTTTCCCTCAAATATCTGGCACTTGTGATAGGAGATCACATGTTTCTTAAGATCAACAAAAAGGGTGGGCCAGTAAAAACCTGCCCTCAAGTGCTTGTTAGTAGTTAATTTCCAATACAAGTGTCCTCCACAATCTCCTGCATGAAATTCTTGCATAATTTTGTCAGCTTCATCTTTTAATAAAGAATTTAATAAAATTCCACCGTTATCTTTTCAAAATAAAGCATTATCTATGATACAATATTTCATTTATTTCATTTTAAAAAATCTAGCTTTAGTTCTAGATAAACCGGGAGGAACTTGTACGTTTAGTAAGACAAATATGATACATGCATACCAAGGTGAATTTGTAAAAGGTTCACTGATCTATGAAGTCGCCATCTCTTCTTGATCATCTAGGGCACCAATGAAATTTATATCTAAGGCCTGAAAGTTCGATTTAGCCATGAGTTTAGCTAAACCTTGGCCTTTGATAAGTTTTGTAGGTTTTATTTCTATGTCATATTCCAAAATAGTGGAAATCCATTTGCCTCTCTTTCCTTCAGGCCCATTTTGTGTCAAAATGTTCTTTACTACTGAATTTGGAACATAAGCAATGATGTGTGAATACAAAATGTACACTCTGAAATCTTTAATAGCTTTCACTAAAGCAAGTGCTTCTTTTTCCATTATGTTGTACTTTAGTGTAGCATCTCTCAAAGACTCGCTGAAAAATGCAATAGGTTGCTCATATCATTGATCATTCTTTTGCAACCAGATTGCTCCAATATTATGTTTTGAAGAAAAAGAAAAAAATATAAAAGCTTTGTGGAAATCAAAACTTATGAGGATTGGAGTTTTACTAAGGGCTTCTTTAAAGGCCTCAAAAGACTGTTTAGCTTCTACTGTCCACTTAAGTGTTGAATCTTTCTTTAACGTGTTGTTTGATTCTCTAATTAATTCTGCTAAGTTTGAAATGAATCTCCTAAGAAAATTTATTTTGCGTAAAAATGACTGTAATTCTTTGATGTTTGTAGGATGAGTGATGTTCAAGATTGCCTCTATTCTAGCTATATCTATTTTAATTCCATCATTGGATATTATGTGTCCCAAGAGTTTACCTTCTTCAAGACCAAAGAGTATCTTTTTGGGATTTGAATACCAAATTTTCTGCATTTAATGAAAACTCTTCTTAGGTGATCTAGATGTTCATTATCTGATTTTGAAAACACTATAATATCATCTTGGTAGACTACTAGAAGGTCATGAATTTTTTTGGCAAAGGCTATATCCATAACTCTTTGGAATGTAGCACATGCATTCATTAATCCAAAAGGCATTTTCAAATACATGAAAGTACCCCAAGGGGTAGTAAATGTAGTTTTTACTTGATCCTCTGGTTGAACTAAGATCTGAGTATATCTAGAGAATCCATCAAGTAATGAAATTATGGATGAGCCTACTACCCTATGAAGAATATGGTCCATTTTTGGGAGAGGATTGTTGTCTTTTAATGAGACTTTGTTCAAGTTTCTGAAATCAACACAGAGTCTGATTTCTCTTGTTTTATTCCTAGTAGTGACTATGTTTGAGACCCAATCTGAATATCTAATGGGTCCTATGATATGTGCATCATACATCCTTTTTACTTCCTTTTCAATGAGTGGCATAAGAACTAGATTAATTCTCCTAAGCTTTTGTTTAAAGGGTTTATGATCTTCTTTGATAGGTATCTTATGTTGAATTATATTGATGTCATAAGACTTAAGGTCTACATAACTCCAGGGAAAGACATCTTGAAACTCTTTAAATAGGTTTATGTACTTCAATTTTTCATCTGGAGGTAATGCTTTGGATATTTTGATAAGCTTGGGCTTTTCCTCAGTTACTATGTTACATTCTTCTATGTCTACTCTTAAAGGCTCCATTTTTGGTTTCCTAGTTACATCATTTGAATCAAACAAATCTTCTAATGGGACTAATCCCTTGGGAAAAAAGCTATTTTTAAGGACCTTCTCGAAACAGAATATGCAGACTCATAGTCTGGCCACTTTTTTTAGTACCTGCAAATTGTATTTTCAGCCCAACCACCAGTACACTGCAGAAGTGAGACATAGGCTTGTTATACCTGACAATTTGAAATATTGGCATATTTTCTCACAAGATTCTCAAATTTATGATTTCATGAATGCTAAAGGAGAGTTTCAAAATTGTAATATAGATATAAATTGTACAATAGATAATAACATAGATATTGAAATCGATATAAATGCTTTAGATCTGAATAAACCCGCTAATTTCACTAAAATAGAAATAGTGAATAAACCCACTAATCTCACTAAAAATAGAAATAGATAGCTTAGAAAAAGTACAAATAGAAGAAATAATGAACAATGATCCTAAAATTTTAAACCTTAAAGATAACTTTCTGCCCAAGGGATTTGTCCCATTAGAAGATTTGTTTGATTCAAAGAATGTAGCTAGGAAACAAAAAATGGAGCCTTTAAGAGCAGACATAGAAGAATGTAACATATGAACTGAGGAAAAACCCAAGCTTATCAAAATATCCAAAGCATTACCTCCAGATGAAAAATTGAAGTACATAAACCTATTTAAAGAGTTTCAAGATGTCTTTGCTTGGAGTTATGTAGACCTTAAGTCTTATGACATCAGCATAATTCAACACAAGGTACCTATCAAAGAAGATCATAAACCCTTTAAACAAAAGCTTAGGAGAATTAATCCAGTTCTTATGCCACTCATTGAAAAGGAAGTAAAAAGGATGTATGATGCACATATCATAGGACCCATTAGATATTCAGATTGGGTCTCAAACATAGTCCCTACTAGGAAGAAAACAAGAGAAATCAGACTCTGTGTTGATTTCAGAAACTTGAACAAAGTCTCATTAAAAGACAACTATCCTCTCCCAAAAATGGACCATATTCTTCATAGGGTAGTAGGCTCATCCATAATTTCATTACTTGATGGATTCCCTAGATATAACCAGATCTTAGTTCAAATTCAGTTTCTAGAAGGTCCTTGATCAAATCTAGGATAGTCTCTCTATATTCACTAAGTTTGGTTTTATTCACTGAGTATTCACCTTTGATTTGTTTTGTAATCAATTCTGAGTCTCCCATGATAGGAACTCTCTTGGCTCCAAATTTTATAACCATCTGTAGTCCTAAGATTAGAGTTTCACATTCTGCCATGTTGTTTGTCGATTTAAAGTTTAATCTAAATGCATGAACTTCAGAATGATTATTCTCCATGTTGTGAATCCAAACTCCTACACCTGCTCCTAATATATTCATAGAGCCATCAAAATCTAGATGCTATAGGGACTCATGAAAAATGTTTTCACTATCAGGTGTTTTGTATTTTTCTCCTACAACTGTGATTTCATTTGTTACATTGTTTGAATTGTACAAGATAAAAGAGTCCATATCATAATGCATGGAGTATATAGGTAATTCTGAGGTTTTTCTGCACTACTCACCATGTATCTCATTAAGGTCTCTCTGTAAAGTTTCCTTCGCTGACCAAAAACAAAGATAGTGGCATATGACATATCTAACTGTAAAGATCCCTACAATTTTTCTTCCCATGAGCGAGATAACATCATTCCATACTTGTGTAGGATACCAACAACTACTATGTCCATGACAATACTCTTTGTTGGGCATTGGATTAGAGTTACACACAAATCCTTAATCAGGCCAAGGCATTTAACTTGGCTAGAAACAAAGGAAAAGAGGTCGTTGTATGGTTTGGTGATATCTAAGTTTAGTCTCTCCATGATTTCTTTTGGCATTAAGTTATGGGATGCCCCTAAGTATAGCATAGCATTATGAAAAATTTTGTCATGAATGTTCAAGATAATGTAGAAGGGAGGAATACCCCCTCGCTGATGTGTACCATTTACTTCAGGACCAAACAATAACTCAGGTTGATCATCATTCAAGTTTACAACATCCTCTTCTTCACCTATATTTAATGTTTCAGTGATTTGTGCTCTATATGATTCATTTTTCACTGGCTCGGTCAAAGGAACTGATATTTTCAATTTTTCTATCTCAGTCTTAATGTTGAATGGCGATTGAGTTTTTCCCGATTGGATGAGATCTTCCTTAGAAGATTTGGTGTGTGTGTTTTTATCTTCTTTTTCAGTACTTGACACTTCAATTTGTGTTTCAGCAGTTTTGTTTTGAATTCTCTTATTTGGAATTATTTGAGTAACAATTTTAGTTTGAGTTTGAGATGAAGTTATATCTACAATTTTTGGGTTGGAAGTCTCTTGAGTTCCCCTAGGGAGAATTTGTATAACTTTGGTCACAGGAACTTCTGTTATCTTTTTAGTGTGGGTTTGGATTGATTTATTAGTGGGAATTTCAGTATTCCTTTTGCTTCTAAGTCTATATTGTTTGTGAACCTCATATATAGCAGATTCATAGCCTTGTTTGAAGTCAAAGGACTATCCATATTCTAATTGTAATTGTTGCAGCATGTACAATTCGTGTTCTTCCTAAGTAAGAAAAACAACTTCTTCATTTTTAATCCCTAATAGCTTTATCTAGGTGTCATCCTCTTCTTCATGGTTTTATGAACCCTGAACATAGTTTTCCTGGAAGTGTGGTCTAATTTGTTGATCATGTGTTGCATTTTTTCTAGCATTAGGATTTTTTCTAAAGTTGGGGTTTCTTATTGAGGGTGGTTGTTGGTTTTCACACTGAGTTTTTCTTTCCATGTTTTCTAATATATCCATTATTCTTTCTACATTCTTTTCTAAACTATGTATTTTACCATCATAAGTGGAAGTTTCCTCTTTAATGACAACTCTTTTTTCATTTCTCATCCTAGCATTCTTAGCTAATAAATTTTCTTCTACACTAAAACATTACTCTACATTTGTTCTAATATTTCACGGTTTCATTCCCTTAATTGGTATGACATGTGAGTGTCAAAACCATCAGGAAATTTGATCAATGCTAGGTTTGGTGGAGGTTTAATATTAGCAAGGATTGCATTGTAGATGCTATTGAACCTAGTACAATAATCCTGAACTTATTCATTATGAGTTATTCTAATGTTATCATATTCAGATAGTATTCATAGAGGATTTCTCTTTCTTTCCCATCTATCAATGAGTAATCTATGAAAAACAGTTAAATATGCAATATGATTAGCAGGTAAACCTTTGAACCATTTCTTAACATCTCTTGTCAATGTGTGGGCAAATAACCTCATTTGGACATCAGACTCATCGATTTCATGCAATTCAAAGTAGTCAATCATTTTGTTCACATACTATTAGGTAGTATACTGACCAGTAGCATAAAAAAAAAAAAAAGGTTTTTCTTTGGTAATCATGGGGCATGCCATGTAGTTGGGCTGGTAAAACCAAAGGTGCATATCTGTCTGCCATGGCTTAGATTTTGTTTTGAATAGGTGGCAAAGTGGTGCTTGAAGAAGGACTTGATATGGTTGGAGATGAACTAGATGAGCTTGAGGTGTTTGGTTGAAGAGGAAGTTGAGGAATAATTGGTTTAGGGGAATGAATTGGAGTGGATACTATAGGCGAGGTGGTAGTAAATGAAGGTGTATTTACAGTATTTGAAGATTCTATAGAAAGTTCAGAGGCAGCAACAGTGAGGGCAGCTAATTCAACTTATTGTTGAAGATAGACATCATCTATAATGTAGAGGTTAAAGCTTCCAGTTTGTCAAAAGTTTCCAACACAAGTTTAACTAAATTAGGATGTATAGGCACCTTTTTTGACTCAATGAATTGAATAAAATGAGGGTCTAATACAGTTTGATGAATTGAATTTTCTGATTTAGTTCTAAACAATGAAAGGACAAATGACAAATCAAACAAAATGTCCTCTAAAGTTGATAATTCCTCGGGGAGTGAAGTTGCTTGAACTAACTGACTACTACTTGCTTGAGTTGCTACCTTTTTCTTTTTCCTTAAAATTTTGTTAGGGTCATCAACTATTGTAGCAGGGTTTGGATTTGGATTTGCCCTAGTATAGTGAGTCTTTTTTGGAGCCATAATTTTAGTTTTTTAATTGTTTTTTGAAACTTTCTAACCACAATTCTAAAATGACATTAAGGGGAAAAAGATGAGAATTGAGATTTCCTTAAAGTTTTATTACACTGAGGATCGAATTCCCCAGTATAGTCGCCAATATGTTATCACTCCAATATTTCTCTAGAATTGTTAAAAAAGAAATGATTAGAGGTAACCACAAACCAAATTTGGAGATTAGGATCTAGCCTTCCTAATTCTCAGAGAGGGCTCTCTCTTTATGATTTAACTTTGTTTAGTTAATTGGTTTTTAGGCTAGTTATGATTGTAGTTGGGTTTTGATTTGGATTTGGTTGTGGGATCACTTACTTAGATGGATAGAGGGATGCTTTTTACCATTGGGCTATGGAGTCAAATTTCAAGCTAACAGAACTGGATCAAGTTCTAAAAATAGTGTCTACAGGGCAAGGTAGCTAAGTTATTTTAGATCTTAAGGCTGGATGGAGAAGTGAGTTTCAATCGGATCCAAAGAGAAATTAAGGGTTCCTTATGCTGGATTATGAAAGAAGTGAAAGAGGTCAACCGGGATGGGAGAACAATTAAGGATTCTCATATCCGAATATGAGAAGAAAAAATAGAAATGATCAACTGTTCAAAACAGAGTGTACTTAAACAAATTCTGAGATAAATTTCCAGTCAATTCATTCACTTTAGATAACATGTAAGTTTGTGAAATACATAAGAAGATAACAAATTTGACAAAGAAAATACTTCACTGTAATATCTCAACACATGAATCCTGTAATGCAATCTTTTTATTCCTCAGCCTAGTTTGCTAACTTGAAAAATTGGTACAATAACCCTCGGGCTTTATGATCAATACAACTATATAAATGTATAGCTATCCACACTCAATACTTCGAATTATGAAGTATTTATACAAAAATATTTTACAAAATATCCTAAACTGTCTTGGAAATTAATCTAGGAGAAATAAATATCTTCATGCAAGAAGATAGAGACAGATGTTCAACTGATGTATGTTGTCCCTGTTTATTAGGTTTTGTTGTTCTTTATGCTTTGATATTTTGTTGTTTATTCTCTTCCTTGATGTTTGTCTTCACGTTGGATCTTCTTTGTACTTTTCCCTTTCAACTGATACAATTTTAACTGATACTCTTTTACCTAACTGATTTGTCATTTTCCTTTTATTGTGCTATTTTCACCCTTATTGTATATTTTTACATTTTTACTGTGTATCTTTACAGTAAGTCATTCAATTTCTCCCATGTGTCTACATCTGGTAATTGGATATTTACCATTTTCTTGTATATTTCATTTGCTTCAGTGTATTTGGAAAAAGTGGGTTTATTTACAAAAAGGTGTTTTACCTCATGTTGGAGGTAAAACAAGTTCTCAAAGGTTTGATACATGACCTTTCTAGTAGGCATCCCCTTCATAGAGGAAGTGTTTACCTTATCCCTTGCCGCTTACCTAATTCTTCTGTTGTAGTCTTTGTGTGGCATTAATTTGTCATTTATTACTAAGGGATTTGGAAAACCTTTCTGCCTCAAAACATCAAACTCAACCATGAACCTGTCTATAGCCAGCTGCATGGTTTGGCATTTATCTTCAAGTTTCATCATCAAATTCCTCTTAGTGATGACCTTTTTTACCTGTATTATTGTGTTAGTCCTGTTAGCTATCTCTAGCTCTTGTAATTCATATTTTTTTTATGAGTTGAGGAAATGAATTATTCTAGTGGCTTCATCTAGCATGTCTCCCAGTTCTGCTTTAACTCTCTATATGGCTTCTGTAGCCTCTTTCACTAAGTATTTTTACTCAAAGATTACTTAAATGGATGGCCAAACATCATTAATAGAGTCAATGACATTGGCCCATAATTGTTCCTTGGCTTAACCAAGTGGCTCCTTTAATGTCAGATCTTTCTCTAAGCTCTTTATCCTTTTACTCATTCTGATTGCCTTCTGTACTACTTCTTTGTGCACAATCTAGGCAAGCTTATTATCGTTCTCTAGACTGGTTATCTTTTCTTTAAGCTTGTTAATCTTTGTGGTCTGAATGGACATGTGCTCCATTGCCTTGACCAACTTACTTACCTCATCACCTGGTTGGGTTGCTGCTAATGTCAAGCCTATTGCTGATCTAGATGATGTGGGATCTGGTAGTGCTGTAGCCATTGGAGCTGTAAGAGCCAATGATGTTGCCAAAGTGGATGGTACTGCAGTAGTGACTGCTGGGATAACAGTGGCAGTGGCAGTATCAAGCCTAGCTTGTTTTAAATGTATCAAGTTGTCTAACTCCTTCTCCATTTCCTTTAGTTGATCATTAAGTTAGAGAACAAGGTCCATCATCTCCTCCTGATGAGTTTGGCTCTCAAGGACCTCTTTTGTCTGTGGGTGCTCTGAATGAGGAAATTTGAGTTGTTTTTTTAGAGCAGCAATGTCCTCATTCTTTTTCTTTATTAACTTCTCAACAACCTTGATATCATTGGGACCATGTCCCAGCTCAATCACCATGTCTTCCAGTGACTTGATCTTATTGTCCTTGGCCTGTGAGGAGGCCTTTTCCAATTTGCACTATGCCGTAATGTTGTCCAATGAACTTTGCAACTTATGTGCTTCCATGGCTTTACCTGTCAAGGTGGAATAAATCATCTCACTTGCCTACTTGGAACTCAATTTCGTCAATGGGATGAACATCCCTGGCGAAATCCTCAAAATCTATTTTCATGTAGTCATCTGATTTTTCGGCTGTTGGACTATAGGTTGCACGAATGACATCCGCATTTTTCCTGTTTTGATGTCAAAGGCTGACATCAACCTGCTTTGATTTGATGGTGTCTTCTTGAAGTATTGAGCATAGGTTTCAGCCTTCAACTTCTCATTCCTCAACTTAATTTCTTTATATTTGTCCTTGATATCCTTTTCTTTATCCACTGGCTTGGTAAATAAAGAAACCTCAATGCTGAGTTGTCTCTCAATAAGTTGAGTATTTGATGTTGAGGGCTGGTGAGTTTCTCCAAAAGTTGTTGTGCCTTTACTCCTTTTCACCATTGTGTCAGTGTCAATAATTTCCACTGAGTCAATGGTGTTTTCATGTTCAGTTACAGGATTAAGCTTGGGCCTCTTCCTGTAACTGATCTCAAACTGTTCACCAGTGGTTTCCGTAGCTGAACTGGAACCTTATTCCTTGTTTCTCTTTGGATAACTGTCTTCATTTGCTAGAGTCTATAAATGGGAGAAATATTCAATGGTTCTCCTAGTTCTGGAACCTGCAAGAAGGAACTTGTATCAATCTATTTTTCTAGGTCAATCAATGTATTCTCTACATCAACTACAGTATTGTCCATGTCTATTAGAGTGTTTTCCAACCATTCTGATTGGTTGGCAAACCTCTCAATGTTTGGTCTAGGATGATGGATGAAAGGTCCCAATTTGGATTTTATCCTTATATTGTTTATGACTCCACGAGGGTCATACTACCAAATAAAGTTGTTCTTAAAATTCATTTGTTTCAAAATTATATCTACCTCTGGTCCAGCTTCTCTAGTATTACAAATAAAGGGGCCCAATTGGTTTTCATTTTGAATTGGGTCTTCTTCCTAGCTGATAGGAAGCTGACTTCATCATAATTTATAATCTGCTTGAAGTATGCTAGTGCAAATATCCTCATGGCGAGGTATTTGGGCAATTTGTAAGGGGAAATTTGGCATCCATAAATTCTTATTTCTGTGTGGTTCTAGTACAGATACCAGTCTCCCACCTTGATGTTGTTTCCCAATTGTAACACCCTTTTGATCTCTTGACTGATTCTGGGCTGAGGGCTACTAGTTAGCATATTCATATCTGGATGGACAAATTAATCAATGAAGTCCTCGTAAGTGAATACATTGGAGTAATTTTGGATCAAGGGTGTCTAATATATAACTGATCTTGGATTGCCTTGGGTATCCAATTTCTGAATGCTGACAAGGAATTTATCTGACTGGTAGTACAAGAACATATCAAATAAAACTGAAGAATACTTGAAAACTCTCTCAGTTGGTAGTCTGGTGAATTGTTGATGCAACCTATCTACTATGAATTGAGCATAGTTGTAAACTACAGCAGGAGGCTTGCCTGGGCTAGAGATGGAAAGGAAGGCAAGGACAACCTCATCCACCTATTCATCTCTAGTGTATCATAGAATGCAGGAGAGCATGGTTATGATTTTTCTGCCTCTCTTAGAACAAATGGTGGCAACATATGAATGAGTTTATGTAGGAGTATGACACTCCTCTGTGATGAAAGTTTGGAAGATGTGGGTTATCCTAGAAGGGTCTAACTTGGTGTAGAGGTCAAGCAAGCCTTCAATAGAAACGGGGGTCTGATTTGGGCTTGGTTGGACTTGTAGCATTTGGTTAATGGATTCTACAGTGATGGTAAATAACACTTGCTGGTCAAGGTGACAATGGCTCTTTGGTTCGAAATGTTGCAAGCAAGAAAAAAGTGGATGATTTCTATGAATAGGTGTACTTATGGAAAAAAATACTTGGGCAAATTATACTCCCAAAGGTGAATGTCATCATTCTAATCTAAGAATTTTTCCTTACTCCAACAGTGGAGCTTTAGAAGGTAGGAAGGGGAAGCTATGTCCTTTATTTGGAAATCTATGTCTGCTAATGCAAGGTGGTCGATGTCCAAGTGAGGTGTTTTGCAGAGGTCTCTTGTCCAAAGAGGTTTGGGAAGCCATAATTGGGTTTTCTAAATTGAATTAGGCTTGTAGGGGATTCAGGAGTGAGGTTTAGAAGCTCTGGTAGAGTGGCAGGGTAGTTACAGTCTGTAAAAGAAGGGTTTGGGGGATACAAATAAATTTTTCTTCTCAATTTAGGCAAGTTTTTTAATTAGTTTTAATCAATTAACCGTTCAATTTTAACTGTGTGTTTTCAAATTCACAGGGTCGCTCTAGTTTTTCCAAGAATACTTGGAAATTGATGGTTTGGTGTATCGACTGGGTTCAGTGGTGAATGTAAAAGGTACTATGGCTTCAACTGTGAATTAGTCGCTTCAATTGGGTATCCAGAGCTTCTTCAAGTGACAGAGGGTGGTCAAATTGGTCACAGAGGTTCAGGGTGTCACAAATGGTTTAACAATAGTTTGCAGTGAAAAACGAGTGAAAGGAGCTATTTGGGGCTTTTTCGACCTTTTAACGGGTAACAATCACATTTTGGCACGGAAATAATCAGTGAACAATGGGAAATTTTGTTTGGGGTGGGGAGGTAGTTTTTTGGGCCATTGCACCACTTTTGGAGGCCGGGCGGTATTTTTCGCGAGAACGTGATCTCACATGATGCCCGCACGTAGCAGAACAGTGCCTAGGCAAAATCACGAATCTCGCATGCTCTCGGGTTGTTATCGTTTGGATAATGAATCCACGCAATATGGTTGTACGCTGTCGGATCTCGGGTAGGAGATCGGAGGGCTATCATGCAGTTAAGTTGCATGAATTGGAACGGGAAAGTGATTTGGTGGGGCCCAGGGTTTAATTACATAGAAATGTTATTAATTAACGAATAATGTCAGGTTTTTTCATATAAGAAGTGGGTTAATAAGGTGGGAGAATGGGTTATGTGGTAGGGTTTTTTAACTACACTAGAAGTTGGTGCGTTAAAAAAGGGTATCGGGGAAATATGAAGCGGGGAAGCTAGTTAGATAAAGAGGGGGCATAAAAACTTACCATAAGGACGTTTTTTGGGTTTTTTGGGGGGGAAGAAGGGAAATTAACAAGGGGGAAAGTGATATTTGTAATGGGCAATGGGTTTGACACTAGGGAAATGGGTTTTGGGAAGGGGGGATGATTTTTGAAGGGGAATTACTAGGAAAATGTGTGAAACCAGGGGTAAATGTCAAAATGAAGGAAAAAAGGGTATTAATAAGTAATGAAGGGATAATGGGGAAATTAGCAAATAAGTATGTGGGGGCGTAGTGAAATGAGGAGAATTAGTTAAAAAGCTTGGTGGTTATCCTTTCTTATCATAAATCCTCATGCACATGAAACATAGGATTAATCATGATAAATGTGCTTTTGACTCAACAACCTTGTGCATTTGCAACCTTTTTTCTACCTACCCTTTATTTATCCTAACATTTTCTCCTCATTTATTGGGTGTATTTCAGCTTGCAAACCCTTTATTTCCTTTTCTTTTGACAAGAAAACTATCTAATTCTAACCTTATAACTTCTAATGGCTCCGATTAAAATGATGAGCTCATTTTTATTCGTACCTAACTACTAATCTACCAAGGTTAAACAGTTTGGCTAGATTTTTATTCTCTATCTATCAATATGAAATTTAAAGCATGAATGAGTCAAGATTAAGCTATTTGACCATCATGGATTGTGGCATTTCTAACAAGCTGCACACAACCTTATTTTTCATAGTAAAGTAAAAAGTAGTGACATTTGAATTTACACACTTCCGTGATTTGTTTTATTTCTTTTTGAGGTTCATATTTTTCACTTTTTATCTTTTTTCCTTCCTTTTTTTCCTTTGATTATTCTTTTAGGACATGCCCTATTTGCATTTTTTAATTTTTAATATGGAAAACATTTTGCAGAAAGCAAAAGTATGTACAATACTACAAGACTAACTATAGCCAATTCAAAATTATGAATCCTATTATTATAGGACCCTAACAGTGGCTCCACATGAGGATGGCATTTCCTTGTGAAATGTCAAGAACTTTAAGATCAATAGCCTTTGAAACTGTGACTGTAGTTAGCTTGTATAATGCTCTTCTGTGATTTTGCTTTATTAATACTTATGATGGTGAACCTCTCAAAGCTCATGGCCTTCTCTCCGGGCTTCAACTTCAAAAGATTACCATCCAATTCAATCTAAACTCTGCAATCTTATGTACAATGAGCAAAGTAAAATGGACTATTGTTAATCTGTGGCTAAGTAATGCTTCAGCATCCTACCATTGACTGGTCCTCCAGGTACACCTATTCCATCTAACTATCTCAAGAAAAATGCATTGTTACCTCTGTAACCATAGATGATATAAGTGCCTTGCCATAGGAAATCAAATTTTCCATGTTTACATTTGTCTTCTCTTCTAGAATCCCATTTGAGGACTTTATCACCTATGTAAAAATGATTTGACATAGAATTCTTCTCTGGTTTACTGCAAGTGTATTGTCTGATTTATCCTTCTTTGGACATCATTTGGTTCTACCTATAACTCTTGAATGATATTCATCATTGGTATTCATAAAGAGGAAGGGAAAGCAACATACAAACCATATACTAGCTGATAAGGAGATGTACCAATGGAATTTTTGGTAGTTAGTCTGTCTGCCCACAAGGAACTGACCAACTTTTTGTTCCGTGTCTTCTTGTTGTCTTCTAGCAGTTTCTTGATGATATTGACAAGGATTTTGTTTGAGGATTCTACAAGTCCATTACCTTGATGGTAATAGGCAGTGGAATGGCCAAGGGTAATGTGATATTTGTGACAAAAGTCTACCATTTTCTTGGATTTAAAAGCAGCTGCATTATCAATAATGAGATTTTGGGGGCATCCAAATCTTGAAAACATAGTGTTTTCAAGGAATGAGATAATGACAGAGTTTGTGGCTTGTCTAGAAGGGATGGCTTCTATCCATTTAGTAAAGTAACCAGTGGTTGTTAAAATCCATTTACGCTGGGCCGAGGAGGATGGGTGAATTTCCAAAATGAAGTCTAAACCCCATTATTGAAATGGTATTTCCGTGGATATGGGTTTGAGAGGTAAAGGCAAGAGCTTCCTTTTGCCCTCAAATATCTGCCACTTGTGACAGGAGGTGACATGTTTCTTAACATCTGCAAAAAGGGTGGGCTAGTAAAAACTTGCCGTCAGGATCTTGTCAGCAATTGATTTCCAATGCAAGTGTCCTCCACAATCTCCTACATGAAATTCTTGCATAATTTTGTCAACTTCATCTTTTAATAAACAATTTAATAGAATGCCACCATTACCTTTCCAAAATAAAGAATTATCTATGATAAAATATTTCATTGATTTCATTTTCAAAAATCTAGCTTTAGTTCTAGATAAACCAGGAGGAGCTTGTAAGTTTAGTAAGACAAATATGATATATGCATACCAAGGTGTATCTGTAAAAGGTTCACCGATCTGTGGAGTCGCCATCTCTTCCTGATCATTTAGGGCACCAATGAAATTTATATCTAAGTCGTGACAGTTCAATTCAGCCATGAGTTTAGCTAAACCTTGGCCTTTGATAAGTTTTGTAGGTTTTATTTCTATGTCATATTACAAAATAGTGGCAATACATTTGCCTCTCCTTCCTTTAGGCCCATTTTGTGTCAAAATGTCCTTTACTACTGAATTTGGAACATAAGCAATGATGTGTGAATAAAAAGTGTACACTCTGAAAATCTTTAATAGATTTCACTAAAGCAACTGCTTGCTTTTCCATTATGTTGTACTTCAGTGTAGCATCTCTCAAATATTTACCGAAAAATGCAATAGGTTGCTCATATCCTCATGGATATCTTTATATTGCAAGCCTTTTGGAGTAATTAATCTTTAGAAGGAACTTTGTTCGCTTCAGCCTCAAAAGACTATTTAGCCTCTACTGTCCACTTAAGTGCTGAATCTTTCTTTAACATGTTGTTTTGTTCTCTAATTAATTTTGTTAAGTTCGAAATGAATCTCCTAAGAAAAATTATTTTTCCTAAAAATTACTTTAATTCTTTGAGTTTCTAGGATGAGTTTGTTCAAGACTTCCTCTATTCTAGCTAGATCTATTCTAATTCCATCCTTGGATATTATGTGTCCCAAGAGTTTACCTTATTCTAGACCAAAGAGTGTCTTTTTGGGATTTAAATAAATACCAAATTTTCTGCATTTAATGAAAACTCTTCTTAGGTGATCTAGATGTTCATTATCTGATTTTGAAAATGCTATAATATCATCCTAGTAGACTACTAGAAAGTCATGGATTTCTTTAGCAAAGGCTATATCCATAGCTCTTTGGAACGTAGCACCTGCATTCATTAATCCAAAAGGCATTTTCAAATACATGAAAGTACCCCAAGGAGTAGTAAATGTAGTTTTTGCTTGATCCTCTGGTTGAACTAAGATCTGGTTATATCTAGAGAATCCGTCAAGTAATGAAATTTTGGATGATCCTACTACACTCTGAAGAATATGGTCCATTTTTGGGAGAGGATAGTTGTCTTTTAATGAGACTTTGTTCAAGTTTCTGAAATCAACATAGAATCTAATTTCTCTTGTTTTGTTCCTAGTAGTGACTACGTTTGAGACCCAATCTGAATATCTAATGGGTCCTATGATCTTTGCATCATACATCCTTTTTACTTCCTTTTCAATGAGTGGCATAAGAACTGGATTAATTCTCCTAAGATTCTGTTAAAAGGGTTTATGATCTTCTTTGATAGGTATCTTGTCTTGAATTATGCTGGTGTCATAAGACTTAAGGTCTTCATAACTCCAGGAAAAGACATCTTGAAACTCTTTGAACAGTTTTATGTACTTTAGTTTTCCATCTGGAGGTAATGATTTGGATATTTTGATAATCTTGGGTTTTTCTTCAGTTACTATGTTACATTCTTCTATGTCTGCTCTTAAAGGCTCCATTTTTGGTTTCCTAGCTACATCATTTGAATCAAACAAATCTTCTAATGGGACTAATCCCTTGGGCAAAAAGTTATTTTTAAGGTTTAAAATTTCAGGATCATCATTCATTATTTATTCTATTTCTACATTTTCTAAGCTATCCATTTTTATTTTAGTGAAATTATTGGGTTTATTCAAATCTAAAGCATTTATATCTATTTCACTATCTATGTTATTATCTACTGTACAATCTGTATCTATATTACAATTTTGAAACTGTTCTTCAGCATTCATGAAATCATAAATTTGAGAATCTTGTGAGAAAATCTACCAAAATTTCAAATTGTTAAGTATAACAGGCCTATGTCTCACTTCTGCAGTGTACTGGTGGTTGGGCTGAAAGATAATTGGCAGGTACTAGAAAAAGTGGCCAAAATGTGAGCTTGCATATTCTATTTCCTAGGAATGGCAGCAAAGTCAGTTTCCAGAAGGTCCTTGATCAAATCTAGGACTGTCTCTCTAGATTGGCTAAGTCTCGGATTATTCACAGAGTATTCACCTTTGATTTGTTTTATAATCAATTCTAAGTCTCCCTAATAGAAACTTTCTTGGCTCCAAGTTTTCTAACCATTTGTAGTCCTAAGACTAGAGCTTCATCTTCTGCCATTTTGTTTGTGCATTTAAAGTTTAATCTAAATGAATCACCTTCAAAATGATTATTCTCCATGTTGTGAATCCAAACTCTTGCACCTACTCCTAATCTATTCATAGAGCCATCAAAATCTAGATGTCATAGGGACACATGAAAAATGTTTTCACTATCAGGTGTTTTGTATTTTTCTTCTACAACTGTGATTTCATTTTTTGCATAGTCTGAATTGTACAAGATAAAAGAGTCCATATCAGAATTCATGGAGTATATAGGTAATTTTGAGGTTTTTCTTCACTACTCACCATGTATTTCATTAAGGTCTCTTTGTAAAGTTTCCTTTGCTGACCAAAAACAGAGATAGTGGCACACAACATATCTAACTCTAAAGATCCCTGCAATTTTTCTCCCCATGAGCAAGATAATAGCATTCCATACTTGGGTGGGATATCAGCAACTACTATGTCCATGACAATACTCTTTGCTGGGCATTGGACTAGAGTTACACAGAAATCCTTAATCAGGGCAAGGAATTTAACTTGGCTGGAATCAAAGGAAAAGAGGTCCTTGTATGTTCTGGTGATATCTAAGTTTAGTCTCTCCATGATTGCTTTTAGCATTAAGTTATGGGATGCCCCTGAGTCTAGCATAGCATTATGCAAAATTTTGTGAACCCTTAGCATAGGTTTCCTAGAAGGGTGGTCTAATTTGCTAATTTGGTATTGCATTTTTTCCAGTGTTAGCATTTTTCCTAAAGTTGGGGTTTCTTATTGGGGGTGGTTGTTGGTTTTCCCACTGATTTTTTCTTTCCATGTTTTCTAATCTATCCATTATTCTTTATACACTCTTTGCTAAACTATCTATTTTACCATCAGAAGTGGAAATTTCCTCTTTAATGACAATGTTTTCGTTTCTCATCCTAGCTTTCTTAGCTAATAAATCTGCTTCTACACTAATAACATTACTTTGAATTTTTTCTAATGTTTCAGGGTTTCTTTCCCTTAATTGGTACAACATGTCAGTGTCAAATCCATCAGGAAATTTGATCAATGCTAGGTCTGGTGGAGTTTTAATATTAGCACAGATTGTATTGTAGATGCTATTGAACCTAGTACAATAATCCTGAACTGATTCATTAGGAGATCTTCTAATGTTATCATATTCAGATAGTATTTGTAGAGAGTTTTTATTTCATTCCCATCTATCAATGAATAATCTGTGAAAAGAAGCTAAATCTGCAATATGATTAGTAGGTAAACCTTTGAACCATTTCTTAACATCTCCAATCAATGTCTGGGCAGATGACCTCATTTGGACATCAGACTCATCGATTTCATGCAATTAAAAGTAATCAATCATTTTGGTCACATGCTGTTGGGCAATATACTGACCAGTAGCATCAAACAAATTTTTTTTTCTTTGGTAAATCTTGGGGCATTCCATGTAGTTGGGCTGGTAAAACCAAAGGTGCATATATGTTGAAGAGGAAGCTAAGGAATAATTGGTTTAGGGGAATGAACTTTGGTGGATACTATTGGCGAGGTGGTAGTAAATGAAGGTGTATTTACAGTATTTGAAGATTCTGCAGAAAGTTCAGAGGCAGCAGCAATCAGGGAAACTAATTCAACTGATTGTTGAAGATAGGCATCATCTATATGGCTTATCAATGTAGAGGTTAAACCTTCTAGTTTGTCAAAAGTTTCCAACACGAGTTTATCTAAATCAGGATGTATAGGCACCATTTTTTATTCAATGAATTGAATAAAATTAGGGTCTAATACAGTTTCATGAATTGAATTTTCTGATTTACTTCTAAACAATGAAAGGTCAAATGACAAATCAAACGTAATGTCCTCTAAAGTTGATAATTCCTCTAGGAGTGAATTTTCTTTAACTATCTAGCTATTACTTGATTGAGTTTCTACCTTTTTAGATTTCCTTAAAATTTTGTCAGGGTCATCAACTATTGTAGCAGGGATTGGATCTGGATTTGCCCTAGTATAGTGAGCCTTTTTAGCAGCAAGAATTTTAGTTTTTTAATTGTTTTTTGAAAATTTCTAACCCACAATTCTAAAATGACCTTAAGGGGCAAAAGATGAGAATTGATATTTCCTTATATTTTTATTACACTGAGGATCAAAGTCCGCAGTATGGTTGCCAATATGTTATCATTCCAATATTTCTCTAGAATTGTTAGGAAATAAATGATTAGTGGTAACCACAAACCAACTTTGGAGATTAGGATCTAGCCTTCCTAATTCTCAGAGAGGGCTCTCTCTTTATGATTTAACATTGTTTATTTAATTGGTTTTAGGCTAGTTATGATTGTACTTGTGTTTTGATTTGGATTTGGTGGTGGGATCACTTACTTGGATGGATAGAGGGGTGTTTTTTACCACTGGGCTATCGGGTCAAATGTCAATCAAACAGGACTAGATCAAGTTCTAAAAACAATGTCTACAGGGCAAGGTAGTTGAGTTATTTCATATCTTAAGGCTGGATGGTGAAGTGTGTTTCAGTCAGATCCAAAGAGAAATTAAGGGATCCTTTGGCCCGATTATGGAAGAAGTGAAAGAGCTCAACTGGGATGGGAGAGAAATTAAGGATTCTCAAATCCGAATATCAAAAGAAACATAGAAATGATCAACTATTCAAAACAGAGTGTACTTAAACAAATTCTAAGATAAATTTCTAGTTAATTCATTCACTTTAGATAACATGTAAGATTGTTAAATACATAAGAAGATAACAAATTTGACAAATAAAATACTTCAGTGTAATAACTCAAGACATGGATCCTGTAATGTAATCTTTTTATTCCTCAATCCAGTCCGTTGACTTGAAAAATTGGTACAATAACCCTAAGATTTTATGGTCAATGCAACTCTACAAATGTATAGCAATCCATACTCAATACTTTGAATTATGAAGTATTTATACAAAAATATTTTACAAAATATCCTAAACTGTCTTGGGAATTAATCTAGATGGAATAAATATCTTCATGCAAGAAGATAGAGACAGGGGTTCAACTGTTGTATGTTGTCCCTGTTTATTAGGTTGTGTTGTTCTTTATGCTCTGATATTTTGTTGTTTATTCTCTGCCTTTCTGTTTATCTTCACGTTGCCTCTTCTTTGTACTTTGACCTTTCAACTGATACTCTTTTACCCGACTGATCTTTCATTTTCCATTTATTGTGTTGTTTTCACCCTTACTGTATATTTTTACACTTTGATTGTGTATCTTTACAGTAAGTCATTCAATTTCTCCAATGTGTCTACATGTCGTAATTGGATATTTACCATTTTCTTGTATATTTCATCCGCTTCAGTGTATTTGGAAAAAGTGGGTTTATTTACAAAAAGGTGTCTTACCTCATGTTGGAGGTAAAACATGTTCTCAAAGGTCTGATACAGGACCTTGCTAGTAGGCATCCCCTTCATAGAGGAAGTGTTTTCCTAATCCCTTGCCACTTATCTAATTCTTTTGTTGTAGTCTTCGTGTGGCATCAATTTGTCATTTATTACTAATGGATTTGGTAGACCTTTCTGCCTTAAAACATCAAACTTAACCATGAACCTGTCTATAGCCAGTTGCATAGTTTGGCATTTGTCTTCAAGGTTCATCATCAAATTCCTCTTGGTGAGGACCTTTTTTACCTCTAGTATTGTGCTAGTCCTGTTGGGTATCTCCAACCCTTGTAATTCAGATTTGTTCTTTGAGTTGAGGAAATGAATTATTCTAGTGGCTTCCTCTAGCATGTCTCCCAGTTCTATTTTAACTCACTATATGGCTTTTGTAGCCTCTTTCACTAAGTATTTTTGGTCAAAGATTACTTGAATGGATGGCCAAATATCATTGACAGAGTCAATGATATTGTCCCATAACTGCTCCTTGGCTTGGCCAAGTGGATCCTTTAATGTCAGCTCTTTCTCTAAGCTCTTTATCCTTTCATTCATTCTGGTTGCCTTATGTACTTCTTCTTTCTACATAATCTTGGCAAGCTTATTAACATTCTCTAGACTGGTTATCTTTCCTTCAAGCTTGTTCATCTCTGTGGTCTAAATGGACATGTGCTTCATTGCCTTGACCAACTTACTTGCCTAATCACCTAGTTCGGCTACTATTGATGTCGAACCTGTTGCTGATGCAGATGTTGTGGTAGCTAGTAGTGTTGTAGCCATTGGAGTTGTTAGGCCCCTATACTACTAGTGTAACCCCTTATTATTATTACTACAACCCCATTATTATATTGATGTACCCATGTAGTGCCCATATTGTTACTATTGTGCCCCATAGAAGCCCACTATTGTTATTATTGTGCCCTTACATTATTATTGTTATGTAGGCTCTGATTATATAATGACCCCTTAGACTCCTATACATAGAAAGGAGGTATCTTCATTGATCATCAAGAATTGTTCATTTATGTAACGTAAAGAGGTTCCCCTCGAAGAGGCTGAATTCTAAGGCGTTGATCTATCTTTTCTATCTTTTCTTGAGCTGGTTTCATAACATTTGGTATCAGAGCTTTGGATTCTAGGGTTTCACTGCTCCAAATAAGTCATCGTGGAATTTTTGCTATAACTTTTTTTTCTGCAATGTTTCAGAAGTCGAAAAAAAAACCCATTTGAGAAGACATCGTGCTAAATCGTGGCTCCGAATTTTAGAACTTTTTGCGCTATATTTGCAGAGATATGATCTGAGGAAGTTGGTCTTTTTGCAAACTCTTGAATTACATTCCAAACAGGTGGCCTGGGGAAAATTGTCATAACTTTTTCTCTGAGCATTGGATTAAAATTTCGTAAGAAGGTGCAGAAAGAGGACAGACTATAGTTTCTTCTAGATATTTTTTATAGCTAAAGGTCGAAACAGTGACTTGTGGCACATCGTACAAGTTCGCTCTACTGAACTAGTCTATAATCAAGTCACCGTGGCAGGTTTCATATAACTCTTCATTGGAGAATACAATTGGGGTCAGACTGGTGGCATTGGAAAGAGGACACAGAGGGCTACTGTAGGTCACAATTTTAGAACTTAAAGATCTGAAAGTATAGAGTTACAGTCATTTCAAGGTCAAGCTCCTAAAATCAAGAGAAAACAAGATGAGGAAATTTGATGGGAAGGATCCGGTAAATTGGATACTTCAGATGGAGCAATATTTTGATCTACATGGTGTACCACTGTTACAAAAGGTATGTATTGCATCTTCATATTTAGAACTGGATCATTTTTTATGGTATAAAGGGCTTTGTTCTCGTAAACAACTTGTTACGTGGTCAATTTTCATGGAGGAAATGATAGCACATTATGAGGATACAAAGAGAAACACCTTCTTTAGGGCAACACCACAACAATTGGAAAGAGTAAAAGGGCTTTGTTACATAGTGGAAAGTAAAATTATGGCAACAAGGAAGTCTACCCCTCACAGCTATAAAGATGGAAGTGTTGTTTCTCCTAGCCTTCCACAACCTACAAGGTTACACCACAACAATTGGAAGAAAAAAGAGAAAAAGGGCTTTGTTACATTGTGATTGCAAATGCACTAAAGGTCATAAGTGTGTTGAGAGGAAATTATTTTACATAGAGTATGAAGAGGAGGAAGAAAAGGATCAAGAATCATCAAAAGAAGAGGATATACGCCAGGATCCCATCCCAGAGATAGAAGAAATGAATCATACCATATCTTGTAAAGCATTGGCAGGAATTACCACTCAAACTATCGAGATAGAAGGGCATATCAAGAAGAAAAATGTTCAAGAAGTGAAAGATCACATCGAGCATCAAGAAATGAATCCGACCATATCTTGTAAAGGATTGGAAGAATTTACCACTCCCCAAACTCTAGAGATAGAAGGACATGTCAAGAAGAAAAAGGTTCAAGCAGTGAAAGATCACATC
>APFE031431320.1:28578-39493 GCA_000404065.3 Pinus taeda
CCGCCCCCCCTCTAACCCCCCGGTTCACTACGTAGGTTAGTCGTGGAAAGAATATAACACAAGCCAACAATATATCCACAAGTTTTCTGCAGCCATTATGCCTCATAGAAAATTGAAACAATGTGTAGACCTCCTTTGTACACTTCTATCTACATATTTATTTTGTACAATGAAATCTTACTCCACACCTTCATAATCCACACATGTATACTGATTATTGGTTGTAAACATATCAAGAAAAATGTATTTATCGAAATTATAAATTAGTTTTTTTGTCATTTATTCGGTAAGTCGAAACGTAATAAGATATTATAAAATAACATTTTTGTCAATTATTCGGTGAATTGATATGTAATCAGGAAAATCACAATGAATATAATAAAACATCTACCATTTTTTTCCAAATTGCATGAATTATGGACTTTGTTCTTATTGTTTGTATTCTAGTTATCGCTTTCTAATTTTGTTATTAATGACACAACACAAACTATTTGTTATTAATGATGCAACACAAACTATGTTGAGCTTTAATGTGAGGCATAATGATTTCATTATTATCCTTAATTAACTTTTTAATATTTTGTAATTTTCACTCCAGAAAGATGGTATGTGCAGATGGGTAACGTATATGGAAGTATGAAAAAGAATGAATAAAGGTGCTGCCACACAAAATGTTTTTTGCATATCCCTCTACTCTGCCAGAATGGAAAATGGTTGCGGAGAAACGTTTATGCATGCATTTGTTGAATAAACATCGAAAGAACTATTTTACAATATCGATTAATTTGTTGAAAAGAAATAATGATTATACAATGTCGATTTATTGAATAAATGCTTATGTTAATCTGAAAGGGAAATAAACAAATATACAAATTAAGTTATGGAAATATTTTGAAATTTGGGAAATATTTTTGGTTTGCGAAAAGATTGGAAAAATAATATTTTACACTGAAAATAAAACAACGGTTAATCAACAATGATTTACATTGACATAGGGTATAACCAATGAATTAGATAGATTGATATAAATAAATTTCATGCATGGAAATTAATTATGTTATTTTTGAATTCAATGATGAACTAGGTGAAACAATTTTATGTTATGGTTTCAATATTTTTTCTTATTCCTAGTTGTTATTTTGTAACTTTTATTTTATTGTTTGTGACTATTCATTTAAACAATTTCTTCTGTGATTAGGTCCTAGTTCATTGCAATAAAAGTCCAAGTGGATTGTCGTTGTTATTAGATGACACACTATTATGTTCAATGTAAAAGCTTTCATTAGTTTAGATCATTCATAGCATTATTGTATTCAAGTCTTTTTTATTTTATGGTAAAATACAAGATTCCATGCAAATGAGGCAGAGTGAGGCGTGGAGTTGGTGAACAAGTAGAGTCAAGTTGACGTCACCTAGAAATAATTGGTCAAGGGGTGATCTGGGTCCGATAGTGACAAAGGACCCTTCCAAGACCTTTTACTTTCATGATGTGTTAAATTGCATATCTAAAAGAACATAAATGAATGCATATGCATGCTGTAAAGAATAGGAACATGACAATCATCAGCACATTAAAACATAAGCTGTTGATAATGGAGTTCGTCTAGGAGGGACTACATCTCCGGGCCTCGGTGTCAAGATGGTGTAGGCCGCTGCATTAAGTGTTGTCAATAGTGATGATGTACATAAGAGGTGATGTTGCTATCATACAAGGAAAATGCCCTCATGCAGGAGTGGCTCCAAGAGATGTTCCGCTACAGGAACTCTCATTCAAAGAGGACTCCTATTAGTATGACACAAATTCATGCATGATGATAATGAGCATCCCGCCAACATGGTATAAAAGGGATCTCAATGCAAACATACATGGTGACACATGAGTATCCCATCAACATAACAACAAAGGGAACTCAAATAAATCATGACGAATCATGACAACAAGTACATCCCACAAATGATTATGTGTCACATCAAGCAGGAATCATGAAAACAAGTAAGAGATAAGATCCCACATTAAACATCAAACAGGGATCTATGCAACACAATGCATAGCAAAAGAAGTACATGAACACACTGCATATACCTCACATCCAAGGGCCATCTGAAGAAAAGGATGTCAAACTGTTGTAGTTGGCCATACCCTCAATCTTGTGGCATCAAATCTCATGGAAATGGCTGCTCGCACATGAATGTTGATACCTACACTCCACTTAGAAAAGTGGTCGAAAAATGAAATGAGCAAATAGAAAATCTGAATGCATTATCAGATTTGTGGCATCGAATAGTGCAAAATAGACTGTCAAATTTCTGAATTCTGAGAAAGTGGAAATCTGGGGCTCAAGGAATATTTTAGATTCCCCCTAGATTCCTCAAAAATTCCCTCCTCCGTGTCCTCTGCAAATCTACTGTTCAGATCAAGAAATTGACCGTTCCATCGAGTTCGTGTTGCTAAGAGGTATAAGACCGACATAAAATTTGTCCAATTTGGACATTGCAAAAATTTCACCCTCTTGGAAATTTTGCCCAATCATGGTTCCACCTGCAAATAAATTAATTAAAAATTGCCATCTCGATTTCCATGCCTGCTCCTAGTTCCTCCATGCTGCTTGGGTGCACTGGTGAAATGAAGGTTTATATAATTTTTTGGGTAGATATACCAAAGAACCTATTTGGCAGATTGGTATGAAGGCGAAATTAGTTGAGGAGGGATCGGGTGGTCAATCCCCGCCCCTCTCATTTTAATACTTTACAGTTTTTGAATAACCCGCAAACATTATTGTTGGGGGGTCAGGTTCGCATTAGGTGGCATGCTCCCAGAACCTCTGTATTGCATTTTTGGCGCGTTTAATGTTTGGGCGCATTATAGTTTTAATGTTTGGTTGTTGTATTAAGGTTGGTATGTTGGCACATTAAATAGTTATGAGGTCGCTTGGTGGGGGCCAGCCCATGTGGGTCGGGCAGGTTCGATGCCCGCCAGCCTCGCACTTCATATGGTACATTGTTTTAATATGGCATATGGTAAGGTGTGGGGTGGTGGGGGTGGTGGCCCACCACCTCCTTTATATATATTTTTTGTTTTATATATATAAGAATGTGATTTTGAAAATTCTTGAACATTGACCAAAGGAGTCTTTTTAACAAGGTGAAAATTTTACCCAGAATCTGGTAGGAGTTGGATGGATTCCGTCTGCCAGAAAAATTCTAAATTGTGTATCCATTAAGCCTGCCCAGTTAGGAAAAGTCAACCAAAAATTTGACTTCCTCTATCTTCCTCATCCGGACTCGGATTGACAAACCATTCATACCACCATGATCACGATGATGAGATATTTAACATGAACTTGGTTTGAGAATAATCCAAACACTTTGATTTTTGACCCTTCCTAAGTCCTCCTGAACTTCTGTGTGTGTCTGGAGCCACCTGGATCAATCCTCCCCACTGAGGAGCTTTTGGTCCTCCAAAAGCATGAAAAATAACCTGCAACTTCTATGTACCTTGTCTGCATCACAAGTGTCTCGAAAGGCTTTGCTTCCATCTCCTTCACCTTTGTTCTTCAGAGCCTTAAGCAATGAGTCGACACCTGCAACCTCTACAACCTGTAGTACATTTTTTTGCAAATTACATGCTTGACTTACATGACCAACTAATGACCCAAGCATCTCACACTTGCCATGATTTTATACCACATACTCAGTGGTCAAGTTTACATCGAAATGGGAACAATACCCCAACTATGAAAACAAGGCCAACATATCATTGTTGCTTCAATAAGTGATGGAAAACTCATCATCAGTGCAACACATGATTTACAAAGATAAGGCCAAACACTATTTTTCTTTGACAAGTGATGGAAACACAACATCACTTTTAGAGTGTAAAATGCAACACATAATAAGACCAGACATCATTGTTGTTGAACAAGCGATGGGAAACACATCATCATTTTTACATTTTAAAATGCAAAAAATGATTTACAAAAGCACAACCATGACAAGCTAACATATCCAAAAACCATTTTTCACTTATCAAGGTGAATGGGTCGCCTCCTTGTGGCAATTTTTCTTGTTGATCAATTGTTTCACCTGATTCATGCATCGACACTTTGTCTTTAAGACGCTGCTCTGGATGGAGCCTCCAAAAAGTGGCTCTTTGATGGCCACTTCTATCGCAATGACTGCAATGAGTTTTCTTCCTCCAGATTTTCTTAACATGTTTCTTTCCCCGCTATTGGGAGGGTCTTTCATACCTCATCCTTTTGTGTGCTGCCATTCTTTTCCAACACTTAGAGAATGTATGGTTATGTAATCCACAAAAGGTACATGTTTTTCAATGCCATGTTTTACGCTCATCATTAAAAACATGATTATAATTGAAATGAACATTCGAAAATCGAAACTGGTTATACCTTTCCTTATTTTCTCTGATGTTATTATGGCGATGATAACTTGCCTTATCTCTTTCCTTGCAATCAGAACTGCCATGGGATGATGGGATGTGTTCCCATCATTCTCTTCCCTTGACAATTTCGATGATGTCTTGGAAGAATCTAACACCATTGAGCATTCTCTTTTAGTGTATCCCATGCCTGTAAATTGAGGTATCTGCACAACCTTCAATGGTTGAGTTATGCCTTGGTTATTAACACCAAGTTCTTTTCCTCCTTGTGCCTCATCCCGGTAAGGAGCCTCATGTTTGTCCTTGTAATTGGGATTTCCAAATCTCTAACAGAAATCATACTATGTGAAGATGAAACCAAAAGGAAATCAAAATCTTTTACCTCCTCTGCCGATTTGGAAAGAACTGATGAGGGTTTCTCATCATCCATTGTTGGTGGTTTGCTAGCTGTCTCGGTGCATTCCCCAACTTCTTTTCTCACATACCCAAGTCTGCCTGACAGAGTGATTCTTTTACTTTGATGGGGTTGACCATGCCTTAGCCATTAATGCCCAAGCCTTTTCCTTCAAACCCCATTTTCTTCAACAATTTGGAGCCAATTCTTGTGGTATGATTTTCAGAAACAACGAAATCATCATCAGGAAACATACATGAATTTAGTGAATTACTTTTTACCTCACATGGGTCATGCTACAACTTTTCCAAGGCCTCGTCCTTATCTTGCATCTATTGTAGCAAACTATGTTTCTCCTCTTTCTCTTCATGTAGAAGCATCTTCAATTCAATGTTATCTGTTTGAAGACTTTGGTTGTGTGCTTCAGTTCTTCCAGGACCTCTTCCATGGCTTGCGATTGAAGTTGCAATCGCTCCTTTTCCTCTATCTCTTTCTGTAGAGTTTCATACATTATTTCCACCCTTTTGGAAGTTTTGAGCATGGTCTCGTACATTGCTTTTTCATCCTTTGTTGCTGCATGTTCCATTGTTCACACTTGCAATTCACATCCATGCAAAGACCGCTCTGATACCACTTGATCTGAGTGTGGGTGTGACAAAGGACCCTTCCAAGACCTTTTAATTTTGTTATATGTTAAATTTCATTTTTAAAAGAACATAAATGAATACATCTGCATGTTGTAAAGAAGAGGAACATGACAGTCATTAGCACATGAAAACATAAGTCGTTGATAACGGAGTTCGTCCAGGAGGGACTATGTTTTCGGGCCTCGGTGTCAAGATGGTGTAGGCCGCTGCATTAAGTGTTGTCAATAGTGATGATGTACATAAGAGGTGACGTCACCATCATACAAGGAAAATTCCCTCACACAGGAGTGGCTCCAAGAGATGTTTCTCTACAGGAACTCTCAGTAAAAAAGGACTCATATTAGTATGACACAAACTCATGCATGATGATAATGAGAATCTTGCCAACATGGCATAAAAGGGATCTCAATGCAAACATACTTGGCGACACATGAGTATCCCATCAACATAACAACAAAGGGAACTCAAATAAAACATGACAAATCGTGAAAAGAAGTACATCCCACAAATAATTCTGCGTCACATCAAGCAAGAATCATGAAAACAAGTAAGAGACAAGATCCCACATCAAACATCAAACAGGGATCTGTGCAACACAATGCATAGAAAAATAAGTACATGAACACACTACATATACCTCACATCTAGGGGCCATCTGAAGAAAAGGATGTCAAACTGCTGCAGCTGGCCGTACCCTCAATCTCGCGGCATCGAATCTCATGGAAATGGATGCTCGCACATGAATGCTGACAACTGCACCCCACTTAGAAAAGTGGCCGAAAAATGAAATGAACAAGTGGAAAATTTGAATGACCATCATATTAGTGGCGTTGAATAGTGCAAAATCGACTGTGAAATTTCTGAATCCTGAGAAAGTGGAAATCTGGGGCCTAAGAAATCTTTTAGATTCCCCTAGATTCCTCAAAGATTCCCTCCTCTAGGTCCTCTGTAAATCCACTGCTCAGATCAAGAAACTAACTGCGCCATAGGGTTCATGTCACTGAGAGGTGTAAGATCGATATAAAATTTGTCCAATTTGGATACTGCAAAAATTTCACCCTCTTGGAAATTTTGCCCAATCATGGTTCCACCTGCAAATAAATTAATTAAGAATTTCCATCTCGATTTCTGTGCCCTCCCTTGGTTCCTCGATGCTACCTGGGTGCACTGGTGAAATGAAGGTTTATATAATTTTTTGGGAAAATATCCCAAAGAATCTGTTTGGCAGATTGGTATGAAGGCGAAATTAGTTGAGGGGTCAGGTGGTCAATCCCCGCCCCTCTCGTTTTAATACTTTACATTTTTTGAAAAACCCGCAAACATTATTGTTGGGGGGTCAGTCTGCATTAGGTGGCCTACCCCCATAACCTCTGTATTGCATTTTGGGCGCGTTTAACATTTGGGCACATTACAGTTTTAATGTTTGGTTGTTGCATTAAGGTTGGTACGTTGGCACATTAAATAGATATGAGGCTGCCCAGTGGGGGCCAACCCACGTGGGCTAGGCTGGTTTGATCCTCATCGGCCTTGCACTTCATACGGTATGTTGTTTTAATATGGCATATGGTAAGATGTGGGGCGGTGGGGGTGGTGGCCCACCACCTCCTTTGTATATATATTTTTTGTTATATATATATAAGAATGTGATTTTGAAAATTCTCAAACATTGAGCGAAGGAGTCTTTTTAAAAAGGTGACAATTTTTCCTGAAATTCGGCTGGATTTGGCCGGATTCCATCCGTCAGAAAAATTCTAAATTGTGTCTCCTTTAAGCCTGCCCAGTTAGCAAAATTCAACCAAAACTTTCATTGCCTCTATCTTCCTCATCCGAACTGTTCGCACCACCACAATCATGACAACGAGATATTTAACATGAACTTGGTTCAAGAATAATCCAATCACTTTGATTTTTGACCCTTCCTGAGTCCTCTTGGATTTCTACATGTGTCTAGAGCCACCTAGATCAAGGGGAGGCTATAGATCATAGCCCTGTGAACATATATAGTTTTAACGATTATGCATTTGATCAATGCAACATTGGTAATGAGCTTGCATATCTCCAAATGTTTGTGGAACAAATCCTAAGAAACATACAAATGACCATAATACTATTATCTCATTGATGAATGATATCCAATGCAACCAATGGTAGATGCATGATATATTAGCAAATTTTCATAGGGGTCAAGAGCATTTACAAGGAAAATTAAATCGCTTTGAAGTCAAATGGGCTCATATGGGGAAACATGTACACTATTAGTTTTAGCTTCTGCCATCAGCGAGCTCAGTAACAGAGAATCATGTTCCATAAATACCCTCATAGTTAGTAGCTTTTGGGTATGTAATGATCCTGGATTTTTTCTAAATCTATGTTTATTTTCCTTTTCTATCAATGAAGCAATTTTTTGTTAAGTTGTTATTAATACTGTAATCCTTCCCTTTTTTGGCATAAACTGATACTTAGTTTCATTCACAAATGATTTCAACATTGATGTTAGCCATAACAGTGTCAGAATAATCAATAACAAAATAATTATTCACAAAATTAGCCTAGCTTTATGCACATTGCAGAGGAAAAAAGTATGATTCGATATAGCCTCGGATACTTAACAAACTCCCCCACACTCAATTTCTCTACTCGCCTTTTCTATTAATTAATTACAAAAAGTGATTTACCATTGACTATTGCAAAATGAAATATGGAATTTTTAAAAATTAATTAATTAATTTAATTATTATTTTTTTCATTATTATTATTTTTTTTCAAAACAATTTGAAAAATAAAGCTCATAGTTTAATGTGTTATGAGATCATGCTATAAATTTCAGCAAAATAATTTATTGTATGATAAATCTATGATGATTTTAGAAATTGATAAAATTTATTATTAAGTAAATTTGATTTGGTCATAAAGTTAAAGTTAAATTTGATTTGATCACATTCAATGTTTCATTGTGTGGAGCGATTTGATTTGAGCGCGAAATTGTTGCCTTTTGGTCTCCACACATGCTACCTTTACATATTTTGATAAACACACATCAATTACAATGTTGATTATAGTTGCAATGTTCAATTTCAAAAACTTGTCTAATCCATTCAAAAAAATAAAGTTTTTCAATTTGATTTTTAAACATATGCTTTTTCATAGCAGAGCTTCCTTGTGTGCATCTTTCATTAGGTGAGGCTCACAATGAAATCTTCCATTGTGCAAAGGAAGCTTATAATAGTTTCGGAATGCTAGTTTTTAGGTTAATGTAAAACTGTAGAAACCATACCGAGTCATAAACTGTTACTAAATTGACTTATCCATACTATGGTTTGTATATTTTTTTCCCACACAACACTTCTTCCTCATATAGATTGAAAACATAGTTCATTTATATTGGATAATATGAGGTCAATTGACAAATGTGAAATCACTAATGCGGAATTGGTCGATTGCAGAGCAAGTTTACAAAGTAAATGTCCTAAATATGCATTGGTTCACTAAATACATGTTGAAAATATTTATATTTATTGGCAAAAGAACTACAGTTAATCAAAATAGAATGTGATTTAGGATATTAATAAAATAATATATTGATAATGATTTCTAAAGTGTGCTAGACAGAGAAATCATGAAACATAATCGTATCAATTGGTTTATTTCGAGTTGGAATTTAAGTAAAACAGATATGATTTAAGGTAACCAATCTCATAACATTATTCTCCGATTAAAAACCAGGCAAATCAGTACTAGCCAAATTGATGATGATCACTGGTGAATGAATACCATTAAAATCGATATTAGTTAAATGTCCTTTCATATATTTGATGCCAATTCATGATTTAGATGATGTATTACATTTGACACACTATATGTAAGCATTTTGGCTCTAAACTAGTTTCTAATAGATTTTGGAAAATGATTTACCAATGTTCATCATGTTGTAGACTTGTTAGTACTGAAGTTGGCACTAAAAGTTCTAGGTAACTGACTTGCTTTATTTCTTGTAAACTAATAAGTGTTTCCATCATTTAGGCTTTATCATTTGTCTATTACTTTTTGAATTGTTTACTAAGAGATAAACAAGTGGGACAAAGAAATAATGATAGAAGCACACAGGAAGGGGTATATGTAAAGAGACAAGATATGTTAATGCTCAACTAATATATTTTAATGCTTAGTCAAGATATTTTAATTCCAATGGATAAGATATTGCAACTTCACCAAATTCTTAGGTAGCTCGAAGATGAACTATATGTTGTAAGAATGTTGTTAGAAGAGCTCTTGTAAAACATGAACAAAGAAATCAAAACTCCATTTTTGTAGCATAATCAACAGAAGCATTAATCTTCAGGAAAAATGACTGATTAATAATTAAATCATTACCAAAATTTGTCACTTGCTAAACCAATTTTGATATTCAATATATGCTAAAGGCTATATATTGTAATATTCTTGACATAGTAAAATTTATTCACTTTACAAATTTGTTTTAGCTCTGTATGATAATGATTTATTTTGATATTTGTTTAAATTTTGCATGAAATAACCTTTTTGATAAAAAGACTTGCAAATTTGATAAATCAATAAAACAATGTAAGAAACCATGTTGGAATGAATCATGCATGACATAGGACAATGAAAAACATAGTAAATAATGCTAGTAAATAGCACAGTACAAATATCAATAGTCGATAACAAGGTGGGGGGAGGGGTGTGGATTACTGGGGTAGGAGAGCATTATGTAGAGTGCGGACCAGAAAGAAACTAGTTGGGTGGGAGAACAAATTTGCCTCTGCACAATGTATCAATGTTAACAACTCCAGTAACTATGTAAAAAAAAATATTGGAATATTGTCGAATATGCAGGTATGTATACATGCAAAGTATCTTGCAAGTTCTGTTGTTGATCCGGATTTAAACAGGAACACAACAAAATACAGAGATAACCATATACACAAAGATGCAGTGGAAACAATGCTTCATTTCATTAATGGAAAATACTGAAATATGCTTACAACCAGAAATGGAAATAAACCAGCTAGGGCGATGGTAGCTTATCTATGAGAAGAGATGTGGTGACTACATGCCTCTGAACTGTGTTACAATGAGGCTCGGAGACCTATTTATTGTTGAGAAACAATGAAAAACCCTTCACATCCCAATACCTAACCTTAGAAGATGAAACGCCAAATTGTGGGCCCCGTTTGGGTAAATTGGGACATCAATTTCCCGGGGTTGTAACTTTGGCATATGATCTTCGTTTGATGCGTACGATAGCTCGTAGAAAGATCTATCCGAGAACTATCACTCTGGGAAGGGCAACATCGGTCCATGGACCCATGTTGCCCCCAGATTTCCCAAAAAACGTCGTTTAGGGCCTCAAAACGGCTCCGGAAGTTCAGGACCCGAAAAACTGCTAAAAATAGTAAGTTGTTCTACAATTAAGGAACTGAAAATGCTGAAGAGAAACAATGATGGGGGTCCATATGG
>APFE031431320.1:45063-87854 GCA_000404065.3 Pinus taeda
AAGCTATCCATCATCGCGTTCCTTTGCCGCTCGAGCGCTTCTTCGAGCAAGATTTTGATAGGATCTCCTGCCCCCTCGTCTTTCTTCTCATCCGCCATGGGAGGCCGTGGGGATTTTCGAGGTTGGTCTTGCAAAGGTTCGACCAGTTCACGCCCTAACTCCTTATATCCTGACCTTGTTGGGGACATGCAAAGAAAAACCGAGAAAAAAAAAAAAAAACAGACCGCTCTAATACCACTGATCCGTATTTAAACAGGAACGCAATAGATTACAGAGATAACCATAAATACAGAGATGCGATAACCATAAATAAAGAGATGCAGCGGAAATAACACTTCATTTCATTAATGGAGAATGCCGAAATATGCTTACAACCAGAATTGGAAATAAACCAGCTAGGGCGATGGTAGCTTATCTCTGAGAAGAGATGTGGTGACTACATGCTTCTGAATTGTGTTACAATGAGGCTCGGAGGCCTATTTATTGTTGAGAAACAATGAAAAACCCTTCACATCCCAAAACCTAACCCTAGAAGATGAAACGCCAAATTGTGGGCCCCATTTGAGTAAATTGGTACATCAATTTCCCAGGGTCGTAACTTTGGCATATGATCTCTGTTTGACACATACGATAGCTCGTTAGAAAGATCTATCCGAGAAATACCACTTTGGGAAGGACAACATTAATCCATGGACCCATGTTGCCCCCATATTTCCCAAAAAACGTCGTTTAGGGCCTCAAAACGGCTCCGGGAGTTCAGGACCCAAAAAACATCTAAAAATAGTAAGTTGTGCTACAATTAAGGAAACTGAAAATGCTGAGAGAAACAATGATGGGGGTCCAGATGGACTTGGTAGGTGGCCACGAATATCCACTTGGATCAACTGAATTCTAAGGCGTTGATCTATCTTTTCTATCTTCTCTTGAGCTGGTTTCATAACAGGAGCTGTAAGAGCCAATGATGTTGTCAAAGTTGATGGTACTGCAGTAGTGACTTTTGGAATAGTAGTGGTAGTGGTCATCTCAAGGCTAGCTTGTTTTAATAGTATCAAGCTGTCTAAATCCTTCTTCATTTCCTTTAGTTGATCATGAAGTTGGAGAACAAGGTCCATCATCTCCTCTTGATGAGTTTGGCTCTCAAGGGCCTCTTTTGTCTGTGGGTGCTCTTACTGAGGAAATTTGAGTTGTTTTTTGAGAGCAACAATGTCCTCATTCTTTTTCTTATTAACTTCTCAGTAGCCTTGATATCATTGGGATCATGTGCTAGCTCAATCACCAAGTCTTCTAGTGACTTGATCCTCTTGTCCTTGGCCTGTGAGGAGGCCTTTTCCAATTTTCACTATGATGTAATGTTGCCCAGTGAACTTTGCAACTTATGTGCTGCCATGGATTTACCTGTCAAGGTGGAATAAATCATCTCACCTGCCTGCTTGTGGAACTTAATTTTGTTAATGGTATGAACATCCCTGGCTAAAACCTCAAAATCTATTTTCCTATAGTCAGCTGATGTTTTCGGTTGCTGGACTGTAGGTTGCATGAATGACATGTGCATTTTTCCTGTTTTGATATCAAAGGCTAAGATCAACCTGCTTTGATTTGCTGGTGTCTACTTGAATTATTGAGCATAGGTTTCAACCTTCAACTTCTCATTCCTCAACTTAATTTCTTTATATCTGTCCTTGATATCCTTTTCTTTATCCACTGGCCTGGTAAATGAAGAAACCTCAATGTTGAGCTCTCTCTCAATAAGTTGAGTGTTTGATGTTGAGGACTGGTGAGTTTCTCCTGAAGGTGTTGTGATTTACTCCTTTCCACCATTGTGTCAGCGTCAGTAATTTCCACTGAGTCAATCGTATCTTCTTGTTCAACTACAGGATTAAGCTTGGGCCTCTTCCTATAACTGATCTCAAACTGTTCACTAGTGCTTTCCATAGTTGAACTGGAACCTCCTTCCCTGTTTCTCTTTGGATTCCTGTCTTAATTTGCTAGAGTCTATAAAATAAGAGGAATATTCATGGGTTCTCCTAGTTCTGGAACATGCAGGAAGGAACTTGTATCAATCTGTTTTTATAGGTCAATCAATGTATTCTCTACATCAACTACAATACCGTCCATGTCTATTGGAGTGTTTTCCAACCATTCTGATTGGTTGGCAAACTTCTCAATGTCTGGTCTAAGATGATGGATGAGAGGTCCCAATTTGTGTTATGAAACCAGCTCAAGAAAAGATAGAAAAGATAGATCAACGACTTAGAATTCAGCCTCTTCGAGGGGGCAACCTCCTTTACATTACATAAATGAACAATTCTTGGATGATACAAATGAAAAGACCTCCTTTCTATATATAGGAGTCTAAGGGGTCATAACATAATCAGAGCCGACATAACAAATAATAATGTAAGGGCACAATAATAACAATAGTGGGCTTCTATGGGGCACAATAGTAACAATATGGGCACTACATGGGTACATCAATATAATAAGGGGGTTGTACTAATAACAATAAGGGGTTACACTAGTAGTATAGGGGCCTAACAATTTGACTTTTATCCTTAGCTTGTTTATGACTCCGTGAGGGTCATACTACCACATAAAATTGTTCTTGAAATTCATTTGTTGCAAAATTCTATATGCCTCTGGTCCAGCTTCTCTGGTATTACAAATGAAGGGACCCAATTGATTTTTCATTTTGAATTGGGTCTTCTTCCTAGCTGATAGGAAGTTGACTTCATTAGAATTTATAATCTGCCTAAAGTATTCTAGTGCAAATATCCTCATGGGCAGGTATTTGGGTAGTTTGTAATGGGAAAGTTGGCATCCATAAATTCTTATTTCTGTGTGGTTCTGGTATAGATACCAGTCTCCCACCTTACTGTTCTTTGCCAACTGTAACACCCTTTTGATCACTTGACTAATTCTGGGTTGAGGGCTACTGGTTAGCATATTCATAACTAGATGGAAAAATGAATCAATGAAGTCCTTGTAAGTGAATACAGCGGAGTAATTTTGGATCAAGGGTGTCCAATATATAACTGATCTTTGATTTCCTTTGGTATCCAATTTCTGAATGCTGATAGGGAATTTATCTGAATGGTAGTACAAGAACATATGAAATAAAACTGAAGAATACTTGAAAACTCTCTTAGTTGGTAGTCTGGTGAATTGTGCCTGCATCCTATCTGCTATGAACTGAGCATAGTTGTAAATTACAGTAGGAGGCTTGCCTGGGCTAAAGATAGAAAGGAAAGCAAGGACAACCTCATCCACATGTTCATCAGTAGTGTATCCTAGAATGTAAGAGAGCATCGTTATGATTTTTCTGCCTCTCTCAGAAAAAATGGTGGCAACATATGGAGGAGTTTCTGTAGGAGTATGACACTCCTTTATGATGAAAGTTTGGAAGATGTGGGCTATCCTAGGAGGGTCTAACTTGGTGTAGAGGTCAAGCAAGCCTTGAATAGAAAGGGGGGTCTAATTTGGGCTTGGTTGGACCTGCAACATTTGGTTAATGGATTTTGTAGTGATGGTAAATAACACTTGTTAGTTAGGGGAACAATGGCTCTTTGGTTGGGAATGTAGCAAGCATGACAGAAGTGGATGATTTCTGGGAATGGGTGTACTTCTGGAAACAAATACTTGGGAAAATTATACTCCCAAAGGTGAATTCATCGTTATGATTTAGGAATTTGTCCTTACTCCAACAGTTGAGCTTTAGAAGGTAGGCAGGGGAAACTGTGTCCTTTATTTGGAAATCTTTGTCTGCTAATGCAAGGTGGTCGATGTCTAGCTGAGGGGTTTGCAGAAGTCTCACATCCAGATAGGTTTGGGGAGCCATAATTAGCTTTTTTGAATTGAATTAGGCTTGTAGTGGATTCAGGAGTCAGGTTTAGAAGCTCTAGTAGAGTGGGAGGGTAGTTATATTCTGTAAAAGAAGGGTTTGCGGTATACAAATAAGTTTTTCTTCTCAATTCAGGCAAGTGTCTTAACTAATTTTAATTAATTATCCATTCAATTTTAACTGTGCATTTTGAAATTCACAGAGTCGTTCTAGTTTTTCGAAGAATACCTGGAAATTGATGGTTTGGTGTGCCGACTGTGTCCATTGGTGAATGCAGAAGGTACTGTGGCTTCAACTATGAATTGGTCGCTTCAATTGGGTATCTAGAGCTTCTTCAGGTGGTAGAGGGTGGTCAAATTGGTCGTAGAGGTTCAGGGTGTCACAAATGGCTTAATAGTAGTTTGGAGTGAAAAACAAGCGAAAAGAGCGATTTGGGGATTTTTCAGCCTTTTAATGGGTAACGGCCACATTTTGGCACGGAAATAATCAATGAACAGTGAGAAGTTTTTGTTTTGGGTGGGGAGGTGGTTTTCTGAGCCATTGCACCGCTTTTGTAGGCCGGGCGGTATTTTTCGCAAGTAAGCTATCTCACTTGGTGCCGTGTTGTAGCAGAACAATGCCTAGGAAAAACCGTGAATCTCACGTGCTCTCGGGATGTTATCGGTCAGATAATGAATCTGTGGGATATGGTTGTACACCATGGGATCTGGGGAAGGATATCGAAGTGCTATCGTTTTGTTAAGTTGCATGGATTGGATCAGGAAAGTGATTTGGCGGTGCCTGGGGTTTAATTACACATAAATGTAATTAATTAACGAATAATGTCAGGTTTTTTCATATAAGCAGCAGGTTAATAAAGTGGGACCATGGGTTATGTAGCGGGGTTTTGTTAACTACACCAAGGGTTGGTGGGTTAAAATAGGGTATCGGGGAAATATGAAGTGGGGAAGTTAATTAGGTAAAGCGGGGGCATAAAAACTTAGGATAAGGGGGTTTTTATGGGTTTTTGAGGGGAAAAAAGGGAAATTAACAAGGGGGAAAGTGATATTTGTAATGGGGAATGGGTTTCACACTAGGGAAAGGGGTTTTAGGAAGGGGGGGTGATTTTTGAAGGGTAATTACTACAGAAATGTGTGAAACCATGGGGTACAGGTCAAAATGAAGGGACAAAGGGTATTAATAAGTAATAAAGGGATAATGGGGAAATTGGCAAATAAGTATGTGGGGGTGTAATGAAATGAGGGTAAATTAGTAAAGAAGCTTGGTGGATATCATTTCTTTCTCATAAACCCTCATGCACATGAAACATAGGATTAAGCATGATAAATATACTTTTGACTCAGCAACCTTGTGCATTTGCAATCTTTTTTCTACTTACCCTTTATTTATCCTAACATTTTCTCTTGATTTATTGGGTGCATTTGAGCTTGCAAACCCTTTATTTCGTTTTCTTTTGACAAGAAAACTATCTAATTCTAATCTTATAACTTCCAATGGCTCAGATTAAATTAATGAGCTCATTTTTATTCTCTACCTAACTATTGATCTGCCAAGGTTAAATAGTTTGGCTAGGATTTTATTCTCTATCTATCAGCATGAAATTTAAAGCATGAATGAGTCAAGATTAAGCTATTTGACCATCATGGATTGTAGAATTTCTGAAAAGTTGCACACAACCTTATTTTGCATAGTAAAGTAGAAAGTAGTGGCATTTGAATTTGCACAATTTCATGATCTGTTTTATTTCTTTTTGGGGTTCATATTTTTCACTTTTTTGATCTTTTTTCCTTTCTTTTTTTCATTTGATTATTCTTTTAGGACATACCCTCTTTACATTTTTTAATTTTTAATATGGAAAACATTTTGCAGAAAGCAAAAGTATGTACAATATTATAAGACCAACCATAACCAATTCAAAATTATGAATCCTATTATTATAGGACCCTAACAATGGCTCCACATGCGGATGGCATTTCCTGATGAAATGTGAAGAACTTTAAGACCAGTAGCCTTTGAAACTGTGACTATAGTTAGCTTGTAAACTGTTCTTCTGTGATTCTGATTTATTCATACTTATGATGGTGAACCTCTCAAAGCTCATGACCTTGTCTCCGTGCTTCAACTTCAAAAGATTACCATCCAATCCAATCTAAACTCTGCAATGTTATGTACAATGAGCAAAGTAAAATGGACTATTGTTAATCTGTGGCTAAGTAATTCTTCAACATCCTACCATTGACTGGTCCTCTGGGTAGATATGTTCCATCTAAATGTCTCAAGGAAAATGCATTGTTACCTTTGTAACCATAAATGCTATAAGGGTCTTGCCATAGGAAATCAAATTTTCCATGTTTACCTTTGTCTTCTCTTCTAGAATCCCATTTGAGAACTTTATCACCTATGTAAAAATCATCAGCTTTGGTTTTTTTTTTCAAAACACTTTTTGACTTTATCCTGGATCACTTGTGATTTGACATAGACTTCTTCTCTGGTTTGTTGTAAGTGTATTATCTAATTTATCCTTCTTTGGATATCATTTGGTTCTACCTGCAACTCTTGAATGATCTTCATCACTGGTACTCCTAAAGAGGATGGAAAAGCAACAGCCATACCATATAAAAGCTGATAAGGAGATGCACCAAAGGACTTTTTGGTAGTTAGTTTGTTTGTCCATAAGGCATTGACCAACTTTTTGTTCCATGTCTTCTTGTTGTCTTCTAGCAATTTCTTGATGATATTGACAAGGCTTTTGTTTGAGGATTCTGCAAGTCCATTACCTTGAGCGTAATAGGCAGTGGAATGGCCAAGGGTAATGTGATATTTGTTACAAAGTATACCATTTTCTAGGATTTAAAAGCAGTCGCATTATGAGTAATGAGCTTTTGGTGGCATCCAAATCTTGAAAGGATATTGTTTTCAAGGAATGAGATAATGACAAAGTTTGTGGCTTGTCTAGAATGGATGGCTTCTATCCATTTAGTAAACTAATCAGTGGTTGTCAAAATCCATTTATGCTGGATGAGGAGGATGGGTGAATTTCCCCAATGAAGTCTAAACCCCTTTGTTGAAATGGTACTTTTTTGGATATGGGTTTGGGAGGTAAAGGTAAGAGCTTCCTTTTGCCCTCAAATATCTGACACGTGTGATAGGAGGTCAAATGTTTCTTAACATTTGCAAAATGGGTGGGCCAGTGAAAACCTGCGCTCGGGATCTTGTCAGCTGTTGATTTCCAATACAAGTGTCCTCCACAATCTCTTGCATGAATTTATTGCATAATTTTGTCAGCTTCATATTTTAATAAACAATTTAATAGAATGCCACCATTATCTTTCCAAAATAAAGCATTATCTATGATACAATATTTCATTGATTTCATTTTAAAAAATCTAGCTTTAGTTCCAGATAAACCAAGAAAAGCTTGTAAGTTTAGTAAGACAAATATGATATATGCATACCAAGGTGAATCTGTAAAAGGTTTACTGATCTGTGGAGTCGCCATCTCTTCTTGATCATCTGGGGCACCAATGAAATTTGTATCTAAGGCCTGAAAGTTTGATTCAGCCATGAGTTTAGCTAAACCTTGGCCTTTGATAAGTTTTGCAGGTTTTATTTATATGTCATATTCCAAAATAGTAGCAATCCATTTGCCTTTGTTTCCTTCAGACCCATTTTGTGTCAAAATGTCCTTTACTGCTAAATTTGGAAAATAAACGATGATGTGTGAATACAAAATGTACACTTTTAAATCTTGAATAGATTTCACTAAAGCAAGTGCTTGTTTTTCCATTATCTTGTACTTCAGTGTAGCATCTCTCAAATATTTTCTAAAAAATGCAATAGGTTGCTCATATCCTTGATCATTCTTTTGTAACAAGACTGTTGTAATAGTATGTTCTGAAGCAAAAGAAAAAATTATAAAATCTTTGTGGAAATTAGGACTTATGAGGACTAGAGTTTTGGTAAGTGACTCTTTAATGGTCTCAAAAGATTGTTTAACCTCTACTGTCCACTTAAGTGCTGAATTTTTCTTTAACATGTTGTTTAGTTCTCTAATTAACTCTGCTAAGTTTGAAATGAATCTCCTAAGAAAAATTATTTTGCCTAAAAATGACTGTAATTCTTTGATGTTTCTAGGATAAGTGATATTCAGGATTGCCTCTATTCTAGCTGGATCTATTCTAATTCCATCCTTGGATATTATGTGTCCCAAGAGTTTCCCTTCTTCTATACCAAAGAGTGTATTTTTGGGATTTAAAGAAATACCAAATTTTCTGCATTTAATGAAAACTCTTCTTAGGTGATCCAGATGTTCGTTATCTGATTTTGAAAACATTATAATATCATCCTGGTAGACTACTAGAAAGTCATGAATTTCTTTGGAAAAGGCTATATCCATAACCCTTTGGAATGTAGCACGTGCATTCATTAATCCAAAAAGAATTTTTAAATACATGAAAGTACCCCAAGGAGTATTAAATGCAGTTTTTTCTTGATCTCCTCGTTGAACTAAGATTTGGTTATATCCAAAGAATCCATCAAGTAATGAAATTCTAGATGAACCTACTACCCTCTGAAGAATATGGTCCGTTTTTGGGAGATGATAGTTGTCTTTTAATGAGACTTTGCTCAAGTCTCTGAAATCAACGCAAAGTCTGATTTCTCCTGTTTTCTTCCTAGTAGTGACTGAGTTTGAGACCCAATTTTAATATCTAATGGGTGCTATGATCTATGAATCATACATCCTTTTTCACTTCCCTTTCAATGAGTGGCATAAGAACTAGATTAATTCTCCTAGGCTTTTGTTTAAAGGGTTTATGATCTTCTTTGATAGGTATCTTGTGTTGAATTATGTTGGTGTCATAAGACTTAAGGTCTTCATAACTCCAGGAAAAGACATCTTGAAACTCTTTGAACAGGATTGTGTACTTTAGTTTTTCATCTAGAGGTAATCCTATGGATATTTTCATAAGCTTGGGTTTTTCTTGAGTTCCTATGTTACATTCTTCTATGTCTGCTCTTAAAGGCTCCATTTTTTGTTTCCCAGCTACATCATTTGAATCAAACAAATCTTCTAATGGGGCTAATCCCTTGGGAAAAAAGTTATCTTTAAGGTTTAAAATTTCAGGATCATCATTCATTATTTCTTCTATTTCTACTTTTTCTGAGCTCTCTATTTCTATTTTAGTGAAATTAGTGGGTTTATTCATATCTAAAGCAGTTATATATGTTTCACTATCTATGTTATTATCTACTATACAATCTGTATCTATATTACAATTTTGAAACTCTCCTTCAGCATTCATGAAATCATAAATCTGAGAATCTTGTGAGAAAATATGCCGATATTTCAAATTGTCAAGTATAACAGGTATATGTCTCACTTCTACAGTGTATTGGTGGTTGGGCTGAAAAGACAATTTGCAGGTATTAGCAAAAGTGGTTGGACTGTGAGCCTGCATATTCTGTTTCCTAGGAATGGCAGCAAAGTCAGTTTCCAGAAGGTCCTTGATCGAATCTAGGACAATCTCTCTATATTGGATAAGTCTCAAATTATTCACGGAGTATTCACCTTTGATTTGTTTTATAATCAAATATAAGTCTCCCATGATAGAAACTCTCTTGGCTCCAAGTTTTCAAACCATTTGTAGTCCTAAGATTAGAGCTTCATATTCTGCCATGTTATTTGTGCATTTAAAGTTTAATCTAAATGCATGACCTTCTGAATGATTATCCTCCATGTTGTGAATCCAAACTCCGGCACCTGCTCCTAATCTATTCACAGATCCATCAAAATCTAGATGCCATAGGAACACATGAAAAATGTTTTCACTATCAGGTGTTTTGTATTTTTCTTCTACAACTGTGATTTCATTTTTTGCATTGTCTGAATTGTACAAAATAAAAGAGTCCATATCAAAATGCATGGAGTATATAGGTAAATTCTGAGGTTTTTTTGCACTACTCACCATGTATTTTATTAAGGTCTCTCTGTAAAGTTTCCTTTGGTGAACAAAAACAGAGATAGTGGCATATGACATATCTAATTGTAAAGATCCCTGCAATTTTTCTGTCCATGAGTGAGATACAACATTCCATACTTGGGTGGGATATCAACAACTACTATGTCCATGACAATACTCTTTGTTGGGCATTGGATTATATTTACACACAAATCCTTAATCAGGCCGAGGCATTTAACTTGGCTAGAATCAAAGGGAAAGAGGTACTTGTATGGTCTGGTGATATCTAAGTTTAGTCTCTCCATGATTTCTTTTGGCATTAAGTTATGGGATTCCCCTGAGTCTACCATACCATTATGCAAAATTTTGTCATGAACATTCAAGCTAATGTAGAAGGGAGGAATACCCCCTTGTTGATGTGTACCATTTACTTCAGGACCAAACAATAACTCAGGTTGATCATCATTCAAGTTTACAGGATCCTCTCCTTCACCTTTCAGTGATTTGTGCTCTATATGATTCATTTTTCACTAGCTCAGCCAAAGGCACTGATATTTTCAATTTTGTTATCTTAGTTTTAATGTTGATGTTGATTGAGTTTTTCCCAATTGGATGAGATCTTCCTTAGAAAATTTGGTCTATGTGTTTTTATCTTCTTTTTTAGTACTTGACACTTTAGTTTGTGTTTCAGTAGTTTTGCTTTGAATTCTCTTATTTGGAATGATTTGAGTAATAGTTTCAGTTTGAGTTTCAAATGAAGTTATCTCTACAATTTTTGGGCTGGAAGTCTCTTGAGTTCCCCTAGGGAGAATTTGTAGAACTTTGGTCACAGGAGCTTCTATTATCTTTTTAGTGTGGGTTTGGATTGATTTCTTAGTGGTAATTTCAGTATTCCTTTTGCTTCTTAGGCTGTACTATTTGTGAACCTCATATATAGCAGTTTCATAGCCTTGTTTGAAGTCAAAGGACTCTCCATATTCTAATTGCAATTGTTGCAACATGTACAATTCATGTTCTTCCTAAGTAAGAAAAAAAACTTCTTCATTTTTAATCCCTAATAGGTTTATCTAGGTGTCATCCTCTTCTTCATGGTTTTGTGAACCCTCAGCATAGTTTTCCTAGAAAGGTGGTCTAAATTGCTGACCAGGCATTGCATTTTTTCTAGTGTTAGGATTTTTCCTAAAGTTGGGGTTTCTTATTGGGGGTGGTTGTTGGTTTTTCCCACTGAGTTTTTCTTTCCATGTTTTCTAATCTATCCATTATTCTTTCTACACTCTTTGCTAAACTATCTATTTTACCATCAGAAGTGGAAGTTTCCACTTTAATGACAACTCCTTTTTCATTTCTCATCCTAGCTTTCTTAGCTAATAAATTTGCTTCTACACTAGCAACATTACTCTACATTTGTTCTAATGTTTCAGGGTTTCTTTCCCTTAATTGGTATGACATGTCAGTGTCAAAACCATCAAGAAATTTGATCAATGCTAGGTCTAGTGGAGGTTTAATATTAGCAGAGATTGCATTGTAGAAGCTATTGAACCTAGTACAATAATCCTTCATTGATTCATTAGGAGCTATTCTAATGTTATCATATTCATATAGTATTTGTATAGGGTTTTTCTTTCTTTCCCATCTATCAAAGAATAATTTATGAAAAGAAGCTAAATCTACAATATGATTAGTAGTTAAACCTTTGAACCATTTCTTAACATCTCTTGTCAATGTCTGGGCAAAAAACCTCATTTGGACACCAGAATCATCGATTTTTTGCAATTCAAAGTAATCAATCATTTTGTTCACATGCTATTGGGCAGTATATTGACCAGTAGCATCAAACAAAAAGATTTTTCTTTGGTAATCCTGGGGCATGCCATGTAGTTGGGCTGGTAAAACCAAAGGTGCATATCTATCTGCCATGGCTGAGATTTTGTTTTGACTAGGGGGGGGAATTAATGATGCTTGAAGAAGGACTTGAGATGGTTGAAGATGAACTAGATGAGCTTGAGGTGTTTGGTTGAAGATGAAGCTAAGGAATAATTGGTTTAGGGGAATGAATTGTGGTGGATATTATAGGCAAGGTGGTGGTAAATGAAGGTGTATTTACAGTATTTGAAGATTATGAAGAAAGTTCAGAGGAAGCAACATTGAGGGCAGTGAATTCAACTTATTGTTTAAGATAGGCATCATCTATATGGCTTATCAATTTAGAGGTTAAAGCTTCTAGTTTGTCAAAAATTTCCAACACAAGTTTATCTAAATCAAGATGTATAAGCACCTTTTTGACTCAATGAATTGAATAAAATTAGGGTCTAATACAGTTTCATGAATTGAATTTTATAATTAAGTTCTAAAGAATGAAAGGTCAAATGACAAATCAAACAGAATGTCCTCTAAAGTTGATAATTCTCGAGGGAGTGAATTTTCTTTAATTAACTGGCTACTACTTGCTTGAGTTTCTACCTTTTTTGATTTCCTTAAAATTCTGCTAGGGTCATAAACTATTGTAGCAGGGTTTGGATCTAGATTTTCCCTGGTATAGTGAATCTTTTTGGGAGCCAAAATTTTAGTTTTTTAATTGCTTTTTGAAACTTTCTAACCATAATTCTAAAATGACCTTAAGGGGAAAAAGATGAGAATTGAGATTTCCTTAAAGTTTTATTACATTGAGGATCGAAGTCCCCAGGATGGTCACTAATATGTTATCACTCCAATATTTCTCTAGAATTTTTAAGAAAGAAATGATTAGAGATAACCACAAACCAACTTTGGAGATTAGAATCTAGCCTTCCTAATTCTTAGAGAGGGATCTCTCTTTATGATTTAACTTTGTTTAGTTAATTGGTTTTAGGCTAGTTTTGATTGTACTTGGGTTTTGATTTGGATTTAGTGGTGGGATCACTTACCTAGATGGATAGAGGGATATTTTTTACCATTGGGCTATGGGGTCAAATGTCAAGCAAACAGGGCTGGATCAAGTTCTAAAAATAGTGTCTACAGGGCAAGGTAGCTGAGTTATTTCACATCTTAAGGCTGGATGGTGAAGTGAGTTTCAATCGGATCCAAAGTGCAATTAAGGGTTCCTTAGGTCGGGTTATGAAAGAAGTGAAAGAGGTCAGTTGGGATGGGAGAGCAATTAAGGATTCTTAGGTCCGAATATCAGAAGAAAAACTAGAAATGATCCACTGTTCAAAACAGAGTGTACTTAAACAATCTCTGAGATAAATTTCCAGTTAATTCATTCAATTTAGATAACATGTAAGTTTGTGAAATACATAAGAAGCTAACAAATTTGACAAAGAAAATACTTCACTTTAATATCTCAACATGTGAATCCTATAATGCAATCTTTTTATTCCTCAGTCTAGTCTGCTGACTTGAAAAATTGGTACAATAACCCTCAGGTTTTATGTTCAATAAAACTCTACAAATGTATAGAAATCCACACTCAATACTTCGAATTATGAAGTATTTATACAAAAATATTTTACAAAATATCCCAAATTGTCTTGGGAATTAATTTAGGAGAAATAAATATCTTCATGCAAGAAGATAGAGACAGATGTTCAACTGCAGTATGATGTCCCTGTTTGTTAGGTTGTGATGTTCTTTATGCTATGATATTTTGTTGTTTATTCTTTGTCTTGCTGTTTTTCTTCACACTGGCTCTTCTTTGTACTTTGACCTTTCAACTGATACTCTTTTACCTTGCTGATCTGTCATTTTTCTTTTATTGTGATGTTTTCACCCTTAGTGTATATTTTTACATTTTGATTGTGTATCTTTACAGTAAGTCATTCAATTTCTCCCATATGTCTACATTTATTTACCATTTTCTTGTATATTTCATCTGCTTCAGTGTATTTGGCAAAAGTGGGTTTATTTACAAAAAGCTATTTTACCTCATGCTGGAGGTAAAACAAGTTCTCAAAGGTTTGATACAGGACCTTGCCAGTAGCCATTGCCTTCATAGAGGAAGTGTTTACCTGATCCCTTGCCACTTCTCTAATTATTCTATTGTAGTCTTCGTGTGGCATCAATTTTTCATTTACTACCAAGGGATTTTGCAGACCTTTCTGCCTCAAAACATCAAACTTAACCATGAACCTATCTATAGCCACCTGCATGGTTTGGCATTTATCTTCAAGGTTCATCATCAAATTCCTCTTGGTGAGGACCTTTTTTACCTCTAGTATTGTGTTAGTCCTGTCGGGTATCTCCAGCTCCTGTAATTCATATTTGTTCTTGGAGTTGAGGAAATGAATTATTATAGTGGCTTCCTTTGGCATGTCTCCCAGTTCTTATTTAACTTTCTGTATGGCTTCTGTAGCCTCTTTCACTAAGTATTTTTGGTCAAAGATTACTTGAATGGATGGCCAAATATCATTAACAGAGTCAATGATATTGGCCCATAACCGTTCCTTGGCTTGGCCAAGTGGCTCCTTTAATGTCAGCAATTTCTCTAAGCTCTTTATCCTTTCGTTCATTCTGGTTACCTTTTGTACTTCTTCTTTGTGCATAATTTGGGCAAGCTTATTATCATTATCCATACTGGTTATCTTCCTTCAAGCTTGTTCATCTCTATGGTTTGAATGGACATGTGCTCCATTGCCTTGACCAACTTACTTGCCTAATCACCTGTTTGGGATGCTACTAATGTCGACCCTCTTGTTGATGTAGATGTTGTGGTAGCTGGTAGTGTTGTAGCCATTGAAGCTGTAGGAGCCAATAATGTTGCCAAAGTGGATGGTACTACAGTAGTGACTGTTAGGATAACAATGGCAGAGGAAATCTCAAGACTAGCTTGTTTTAACTGTATCAAGTTGTCTAACTCCTCCATTTCTTTAGTTGATAATTAAGTTGGAGAACAAGGTCCATCATCTCCTCCTGATGAGTTTGGCTCCCAAGGACCTCTTTTGTCTGTGGGTGCTCTGAATGAGGCAATTTGATTTGTTTTTGAGAGAAGAAATGTCCTCATTCTTCTTCTTTATTAACTTCTCAACAATCTTGATATCATTAGGATCATTTCCCAGCTCAATCACCAAGTCTTACAGTGACTTGATCCTGTTGTCCTTGGCCTATGAGGAGGCCTTTTCCAATTTGGACTATGCTGTAATGTTGTCCAATGAACTTTGCAGCTTATGTGCTACCATGGCTTTACCTGTCAAGGTGGAATAAATCATCTAACTTGCCTGCTTGTGGAACTCAATTTGGTCAATGGGATGAACATCCCTGGGAAAAACCTCAAAATCCATTTTCCTGTAGTCAGCTGATGTTTTCGGCTGCTGGATTGTCGGTTACATGAATGACAACTTCCTTTTTCCTATGTTGATGTCAAAGGCTGACATCAACCTGCTTTGATTTTTTGGTGTTTGCTTGAAGTACTAAGCATAGATTTGAGCCTTCAACTTCTCATTCCTCAACTTTATTTCTTTATATCTGTCCTTGATATCCTTTTCTTTATCCATTAGCCTAGTAAATGAAGAAAACTCAATGTTGAGTTGTCTCTCAATAAGTTGAGTGTTTGATGTTGAGGGCTGGTGAGTTTCTCCTGAAGTTGGTATGCCTTTACTCCTTTCCACCATTGTGTCAGTGTCAGTAATTTCCGTTGAGTCAATGGTGTCTTCTTGTTTACTTATAGGATTAAGCTTGGGCCTCTTCCTGTAACTGATCTCAAACTGTTCACCAGTGGTTTCCATAGCTAAACTGGAACCTTATTCCCTATTTCTCTTTGGATTCCTTTCTTCATTTGCTGGAGTTTATAAAATAGGAGGAATATTCATTGGTTCTCCTAGTTCTGAAACATGTAGGAAGGAACTTGTGTTTTTCTAGGTCAATCAATGTATTCTCTACATCAACTACAGTGTTGCCCATGTGTATTAGAGTGTTTTCGAACCATTCTGATTTGTTGGAAAACCTCTCAATGTCTGGTCTGGGATGTGTTGATGCCTTGAAAATCGCTGCAACAACATTGGGGGATAACCACCCGGTCCGGATCTTAAATGTAGCTCCTTTTCCATTTGGTGTGGTGGCTCTGACTGTTCATCTAGGTCCAGTTACCTTCTCCCTATTGCTATTGGTTTATAATGTATCTTTAACTACCAATATACAGGGACATCAGATCACTTATTCTTGCTGATCAAGCAAGAGAATGACCCTTAAGCTGATTTGGGTTCAGCCAAGCCGCAATACAAGTTTTGCCTCTTTGAGGAGAGGACTTAAAATAATGTAGAATTTACTCTAAATGCAAGCTTATTCTATGATGCAAGCAAAAGAAACTAATCTAAATCCTATCTTAATTAGGCAGATATAGATCTAACCCAACTAAGAGCAAGACAATTAAAATATTGGGATTTAAATATGTCTTGTTTATAATAAATATCAAGTTAATGAAGTAGTTCAATTCAATGATATTATGGTTACCAAAACACATTCTATTGAGACCTTAAAACTGAAATAATAAACCAACAACATTCAAGAAGTAGTTCACAAAATGATATTGATTATCAAATCAATAAATCCAATAATTGAATAATGATATGTGGAAATAGTTCACAACACATTATCATTCAATAAATCAGTTCTAATAAGGCAGATTTCTGAGTAAATAGTTACTCAGAAATCAGAAATTAATCCATAAGAACAGAGATACATGATAACAACATTGAGACAAACTACTCATATCGACAATAATGCACAAACATGAATAAAATGACACATTCCTGTTACCATAAAATCAAACTGATATTTAAAACAGTGCTATTAAAAAATACCAATTTATTGCATCCATTTCTCTGTCCTTGGTCTCGAAAAGCCCTTTACATTGCTTGAACTTCTGATTTCAAAACTACAGCCACAATAGTGCAAGCTTTGTTCTTCATGCATAATTCAATATACAAAGGAAAATCCTCAATAATCCCCAGATCTGAGATTTTTCACTCCTCCCTCCTACAACTCTAAATTCCAATTACAATAGTGCTTTTAGAAACTCTAAAATTGCAGAGGAGAGCAGCCCCTTTTTACATTCCGCAATCTGTTATTTATAATATTTTTGAAGGAATTTTTGGAGAGAAGAGTTTGTGGAAGAGAAATCTGCCAAATATAATTTTAATTGCTCCTAATTCTGATCTTCAATTGCTGGAGAAATCTCATTGCTTGAAATCCTTTTCTCCATATCTTTTCCACTGTTTTCCTGCAAAAGAAATCAAAATAAATTAAAATCCAATCAAAATATCATTTCTGGAAATTAAATCAAACCCAATCAAATTCTATTTAAATAAATAATAAAAATAAAATACAAGCTCTGTATTGATGCTTGGAATGATTTGATTGGAAAATGATATCATTGGTCAATGGATCTGCAATTAGAAGAGGCTTTGGACAAATGAAATTGAAAACAATAACTCAGGAAATTGATTTTGTTTCCAAAATTCGGAGCCTGATCTTCTGCCTGATTTTTGGCCCAATAAATGATCAAATATGTTGGTGAAACCTCCTTCAAAATGTTCTGCTTGATTTTCTCTTTCCAATGAGCCGTCCTGGGCCTCATTTGGCCAAGTAGAACTCAATATATAAGCTTCCAAAGTTGATGGGTCAAATCTGATATAAATCTGGAAATTCTGTTGTTGGGCTAAAAAAATGTAATTAAAAACTAATCCTAAATTAGTCCCTAATTAATTCTAATTTAATTGCTAATTATAAACTAAACTATTTATTAATTTAACTAACTAATATTTAATTAACGATTTATAAACAAATCCATTCTAATTAAAACTAATTAATCTAAATGATGTTTAAATTTTAATTTAATCAAATTAATTAAATGTCATTAATTAATTAATCTGATTAATTTAAAATTTATTAATTAAATATTATATATTAATTTAAATAACATAATACATTACATTTTATTAATTAATATAATATATTATATATACATATTAATATATAAACTAACATTTAATATATATTAACCTACCCTTTATTAACTCCACACTTAAACTAACATACCAACTTACACCATACGTATGAATGTTCTTTTTTTTTTTTAAATCTCAAACTAATATAAATCCTAACGTATGCCTTTTACATTAATACTCCATGCCTCATGCTTTTTCGCCGATCCTTTGAGAAATGTGTTGTTTCAAAGTGCCGATGCGATATCGCATTTATCACCGATGCAATATGTATAAAAATACTTTTGTTTAATCGGCGATCGGGGAAAGATGGAGGTGTCGGGTTATGGCATGGCATGTGCCCATTTAAAAGCCTCTGATGCGATAAACAATTTATCGCCGATGCGATATAAAAACTTTTGTTTTAATCGGTGATCGGGAGAAGTGAGGTATGGGGGTTCTTTAAAATTCGTTGCGAATAGAACTCCCGATGCGATTATTTATTTATTTTTTATATTTTCTTTTTTGTTTGTTATTAAATTTTAATTTAATTAAATTAATTTATTAATATATTAATTAATCTAATTAATTTTAAATTAAATTTTTCATTTTTTTATGTTTTATTTTTTATGAAAACATAGTTCTAAACTACAGCCCACTTTGGAATGATTGGGTTTTTAGTTTTAGGGCATTTGATTTGGACTTTAGATGGAATTCTTAAAACCTCGATTTTAATTTAATGAATTTGTGCTGCATGATGAAAATCTCGAGTTAGTAAAAACTTAGCTACGGTGTTAATACTTTAAAATAATGCCTTATTGAACTAATTTAATTTACAAAATGCACAATATTGTACATTTTATTGCTTTTTAACCCAGGTAGGATAAATGATGAGACTTCAAAGGACCACAGAGTGCCATTTTCAAACCAGTTGACCAAATGAGGGTTGAAACAAGGTCGATGGGAAGCTTTATAAAAAATCGTCTTCTAACAAGCAATCAAAACAAGAATCCAAAGGAAAACTAAAAATTAACAAAAGCGTAGGGCAATCAACTAAAATAAAAATCCAAAATGGTGCTTAGCCAAATTTTTATAGAAAGGGTCCCCATTATTGAAGTGAACACATCAATAATGGGGGGTTGTGTTTTTACCACAACAGGATGATGGATGAAAGGTCCCAATTTGACTTTTATCCTTAGCTTGTTTATGACTCCTTGAGGGTCATACTGCCACATAAAGTTGTTCTTGAAATTCATTTGTTGCAAAATTCTATCCACCTCTGTTCCAGCTTCTCTAGTATTACAAATGAAGGGGCCCAATTGATTTTTCATTTTGAATTGGGTCTTCTTCCTAGCTGATAGGAAGTTGACTTCATCAGAATTTATAATCTACCTAAAGTATTCTAGTGCAAATATCCTCATGGGGAGGTATTTGGGCAATTTGTAAGGGGAAAGTTGGCGTCCATAAATTCTTATTTCTGTGTTGTTCTGGTACAGATACGAGTCTCGCACCTTATTGTTCTTTGCCAACTGTGACACCCTTTTGATCACTTGACTAATTCTGGGCTGAGGGCTACTGGTTAGAATATTCGTAACTAAATGAACAATGAATCAATGAAGTCCTTGTAAGTGAATATAGTGGAGTATTTTTGGATCAAGGGTGTCCAATATATATAACTGATCTTGGATTTCCTTTGGTATCCAATTTCTGAATGCTGACAGGGAATTTATCTGACTGGTAGTACAAAAACATATGAAATAAAATTGAAGAATACTTGAAAAATCTCTTAGTTGGTAGTCTAGTGAATTGTGCATGCATCCTATCTGCTATGAATTGAGCATAGTTGTAAATTGCATCAGGAGGATTGCTTGGGCTAAGGATGGAAAGGAAGGCAAGGACAACCGCATCCACATGTTCATTTGTAGTGTATCCTAAAATGCAGGAGAGCATGGTTATGATTTGTTTGCCTCTCTCAGAAAAAATGGTGGTAGCATATGGAGGAGTTTCTGTAGGAGTATGACACTCCTCTATGATGAAAGTTTGGAAGATGTGGGCTATCCTAGAAGGTCTAACTTGGTGTAGAGGTCAAGCAAGCCTTGAATAGAAAGGGGGGGTATGATTTGAGTTTGGTTGGACCTGCAACATTTGGTTAATGGATTTTGTAGTTCTAGTAAATAACACTTGTTGGTCAAGGGTGACAATGGCTCTTTGGTTTGGAATATAGCAAGGATGAAAGAAGTGGATGATTTCTAGGAACATAGCAAGCATAACAACAGTGGAGCTTTAGAAGGTAGGCAGGGGAAGTTGTGTCCTTTATTTGGAAATGTCTGTGTGCTAATGCAAGGTGGTCAATGTCCAGGTGAGGGGTTTGCAGAGATCTCATGTCCAGAGAGGTTTGGGAAGCCATAATTGGGTTTTCTGAATTGAATTAGTCTTGTAGTGGATACAAGAGTGAGGTTTAGAAGCTCTGGTAGAGTGGGAGGGTAGTTACAGTTTGTAAAACAAGGGTTTGGGTATAAAAATAAGTTTTTCTTCTCAATTCAGGCAACTATCTTAATTAATTAACCGTTCAATTTTAACTGTGCATTTTCAAATTCACAAGGCCGTTCTAGTTTTTCCAAGGATACCTGGATATTGATGGTTTGGTGTGCTGACTATGTTCAGTGGTGAATGCAGAAGCTACTATGGCTTCAACTGTGAATTGGTCACTTCAATTGGGTATTCGGAGCTTCTTCAGGTGGTAGAGGGTGGTCAAATTGGTCTCAGAGGTTCAAGGTGTCACAAATGGCTTAACAATAGTTTGCAGTGAAAAACGAGTGAAAAGAGTGATTTGGGGATTTTTTAGCCTTTTAACAAGTAACGACCTCATTTTGGTGCGAAAATAATCAATGAACAATGGGAAGTTTTTGTTTTGGGCAGGGAGGTGGTTTTCTGGGCCATCACACTGCTTTTGGAGGTCGGGCGCTATTTTTCGCAAGCACGCGATCTCACCTGGTGCTACCACATAGAAGAATAGTTATTAGGCAAAACCGCATATATCGCATGCTCTCGGGATATTATCGGTCGAATAATGAATCCGCACGATATGCTTGTACGCCGTCAGATCTGGGGCAGGAGATCAGAGGGATATCATTTAGTTAAGTTGCATGGAATAGATCGAGAAAGTGATTTGGTAGGGCCCAGGGTTTAATTACATAGAAATGTAATTAATTAATGAATAATGTTGGGTTTTTTCATATAAACTACAGGTTAATAAAGTGGGACCATGGGTTATGTAGCAGGCTTTTCTAACTACACCAGGGGTTGGTGGGTTAAAGAATGGTATCGGGGAAAAATGAATCGGGGAAGTTAATTAGATAAAGCGGGAGCATAAAAACTTAGGATAAGGGGGTTTTATGGGTTTTTGAGGGGAAAGAAGGGAAATTAACAAAGGGGAAAGTGATATTTGTAATGGGGAATGGGTTTCACACTAGGGAAAGGGGTTTTGGGAAGGGGGGATGATTTTTGAAGGGTAATTACTAGGGAAATGTGTGAAACCAAGGGGTAAAGGTCAAAATGAAGGGAAAAAGGGTATTAACAAGTAATGAAGGGATAATGGGGAAATTAGCAAATAAGTGGGGGTGTAGTGAAATGAGGGGAAATTAGTAAAGAAGCTTGGTGGATATCTTTTCTTTCTCATAAATCCTCATGCACATGAAGCATAGGATTAAGCATGATAAATGTGCTTTTGACTCAGTAACCTTGTGCATTACAACCTTTTTTCTACCTACCCTTTATTTATCCTAACATTTTCTCTTAATTTATTCGGTGCATTTGAGCTTGCAGACCCTTTATTCTAACCTTATAACTTCCAATGGCTTAGATTAATCTGATGAGGTCATTTTTATTCTCTGCCTAACTACCGATCGACCAAGGTTAAACAGCTTGGCTAGATTTGTATTCTCTATCTTTCAACATGAAATTTAAAGCATGAATGAGTCAAGATTAAGTTATTTGATCATCATGGATTGTGGCATTTCTGACAAGATGCACACAACCTTTTTTTGCATAGTAAAGTAGAAAGTAGTGGCATTTGAATTTGCACACTTTCATGATCTGTTTTATTTATTTTTGGGGTTCATATTTTTCATTTTTTTCACTTTTTTCCTTTCTTTTTGTCGTTTGATTATTCTCTTAGAACATACCCTCTTTACATTTTTTAATTTTTAATATGGAAAACATTTTGCAGAAAGCAAAAGTATGTACAATATTACAAGACTAACCATAACCAATTCAAAATTATGAATTCTATTATTATAGGACCCTAACAGTACTTACCATGACTTTAACTCTTTATCCATGGCTTTTCTCACACATTTTCAACTGCCGGTTCACTATGAAACTAGCACCTATTTTCTCAAATCGCTTAAGTAAGATACTGCGACACACATCTATGATCATATTCATGAATGAAGACGTAGATGTTGCCTAATCAAATTCAATATTTCTTATCAATTACACACTAAATGGTTTACCAAATCATTCGTAGCCCCAATTGCTCGCGATATAGCTATGGCTGGATGCATCACTGAAAAGCAGGCCATTGCTCATGCCTAGTACTTGGATCTAGTTTATTTTTTATCATATCCATGAATGGAGACGTAGATGTCGCTTGATCAAATTCGAGATTTCTTATTAGTTGCTCACTAAATGGTTTACCAAATCATTTGTAGCCCTAATTGCTCACGTTATAGCTATGGGTGGATGTGTCACTAAAGAGCAGGCCATCGCTCGTGCCCAGTACTTGGATCTAGTTTACTCTTAGTCTAGTACTTTGTACGAGTTATTACCTAATGCTTCGTGGCCATCATCCAATCCCGCAGCAAAAAAGTCACCAGCTCTTCCTCCCGCCGATGGAGTTATTGGTTCAGTATCCCAGACCCCTGCTAAAACTTCTTATAAACAAAAGTCGGTCTCAAATCCTGTTCCTAATAGTTCATCTTAGAATCCACCTGGCCCTGGTAAAACCTCAGAGTTCCACATTGTCCTGTCTACTGCAGTGGACAAATCCTCGAAAGGAAAGAAGAAAGGCAAAGGAAACGCTAGATTCGATGCCCCAAAACAAGGTCCTCCCAAATTGTCTGTTGGTGAATTGTCGCAACAGAAACCTAAGTATCCTTGCCTCATTTGCGAGGAATATCACTACACTAAGGATTGTCCTAAACGATCCGAAGTTAGTCGCTTGCTCAAAGGGACCCCCACTGTCCTCAAAGAGTCATTTTCGTCTTAGCAGACCCAAATGGTAGACCAACCCCAATTTGCTTCCTCTGGATCTCAAGTGTTCATGATGAGTATGCTTATTAATGTGGCTACTAGGTCGAAAGACTATCAAACCCTTGCTCCGGCAGCTAGGAAAGATAAAGAAGTTGCACCTTCTTCTTCTACCCTGAGTTCTGGCCCTCTGCATATTGAGCACCCTAACCCTGATTTCGCTATGTGGCCACCTTCTCGAGGTGTACTATGAAATCCTCATATAATCGCAACACCTGAGTTGCTCAACGTTACAATATTGTTGAGGATTTGGATCAGGCGCCGTCAACCATGTTGGCTCTCGAGGTACTCCAAAGCTGCCCATCACCGCGGAAATCTTTGTTGTCAGCTATCGGGGGCATCGATCCCACCGATTCCAATTTGATATGTTTTAATCTAGAGAACCATGTTCTGTGGCTCCCTCATTAGATTGCCTTTCTTATTCATATAACCATCAATGAGAAGACCATCCACCGAACTGCCATCGATGAAGGTTCTTCCACCTGCATCATATCAACCATGTGTTGGAAGGCTATTGGTTATCCTGCACTGAACCAATCTCTGAACAATTTGGAAGCTTTCGATGGGTGCGATTTGTGACCCTTCGGTGTCTTACATAACCTTGCCATCACCCTAGAGGGCAAAAGAATGCAAGTGGAAGTAGAAATTGTTGATGCCAATCTCAATTATAATCTTCTACTCGGCCGAAGTTGGACTCATGCCATGCATGCCATGGCCTCCTCTTTATTTCGCATGATTCATTTTCCCCATCAAGGGAGGATGGTCATTGTCGACCAACTTTCTTTCTTTGCCTCTTCCTCCTCAGACGGAAATTTTTAGTATGTCAAGAACTCTAGTGCTCCCTATGAGAGTGTGGGAGGAGTTCTCTTCAATGATTCTGCCTTAATGGGATTTTTTCCGCTACCACCTCCTTATGCTGCCTCTGTCAACATGATCTCAGTCATATCTAATCCTTGGGTCATACGTGCATTGGATCTCATTGATACCTGGGGCAGGTTATGTCGCTTAGTCCCACCGAGGTCAATTACATAGAAATTGTTTCAGCTTCGAACTCTCCATCCTCTGATTCTCATAGGTCGAAGACCTCTTCCGATACATACTCTCAATCCCCGTGGCTTGGCACTTTGGAATCATCTGATTCCTTTGCCAAGACCTTCCTTGCTAATGAAGGTATCATGGAAATCATGTCTCTCCAGGAGCCACCTTGGATCGATACTCATCATCGCTACTCATTCCTGCCTCACCCGGTGGTCCTGTCTACCTTTTTCAAAGAATTCTCTTCTCTGCTATTCATTAATGTGTCAGTTTAACTTGACATGATCAAGATCGTTCAACTGAGGGCACCTTTATCCCTTCATGGATTCAGGATTTTTCACCCTCCTCGAGTTTTCACCGATTGCCCATTATTGCAATGGGGTTGCCATCTGACTCGTAACCCTCCCTTGCCCAGGGGACATGGGGGAAAAGCCTTATATGAGTTCTACTCCATTATTTGGCCAAGTCAATGCTTACTCGTCATGACAACGATAAAACTCCGGTGTCCTTTTGTGTTGATTGATTACCCGAGTCCCAACATGGACTCCCTTACGAAGTACTACACTTAGGTAATCTTGCATGGTAACTTGTGTACATTATTGTGCATTCATTTTTGTACAATGTGGTTTTGTGTGTTAGTTTTCAAACAACTTTCTTGTTTGCTATGCTTTTGTTGCTTTGTAGATGTCTACGACTCCTCACTTTGGTTTCGTTGATGGTGCTTGTCGTAGTACCCAAAACCTATCATCTGCGGCATGGGCTATCTATGACCCTAATGGTGATTTTATTGACCTTCAAGGTATCTTTCTAGGTCACACAACCAACAACATTGCTGAATACAATGTGGACCTTGAACTGTTGTTAGAAGTCATCGCTCTAGGAATCAGAGAACTAGTTGTCAACCTGGATTCACAACTTGTTGTCCTTCAACTCAATGGGCAATATTCCATCAAAAACCCTCAAATATTGAGAATTTATTTATGTATTCGTCTATTGGAAAGGAATTTTGATTATATTACATATCATCATATTCCTAGATGCATGAATACATTAACAAATGCATTAGCTAATCATGTGTTGGACAGACATTTACAAAACATGTGAAAGATAAAACAAACCATTTGTACCATAGTAGACAGTAAAATACAATATATATATATATATAATATATATATATATGGTGATAATGTTTGATACATCAAAACCCCAAACATAATATGTGTGTCCAAATAACATCGGTGACTCGCAGGCCTCAAAAAATATGTAAGTGCTGGACCTAGGAACTAATTAGCATGGTGATCATGGTAGCATGATATGGCTCATGCAACACAAGTCAACAATCGGCGTATCCACTCCAAGACTCCCACAGTATGTCTCTGGTACTGACGAGGAATGTATCCTACCCGAGTATACTCTGGGATACCAAGAGTCAACCCCTCAAGGTTTCTCGCGATCTCCTCCTCATTTTCACTCCCTTCCTGATAAGGGGTAACTGCATCAATGGGTCGGGAGACGTGCCTAGATATTGGGGACATCCCAGCAAGTCACTCTTGTCCAACATCTACATTAACAAGAGAAATGTTATAAGCACATATATACCAAAAACAATTAAAAACCTCAAAATAAAAAATTTTGGTTTTTTACCTTCGTCATCGAAGTCGTCTCCATCTGGTAAGGGCATGTATGGATCTCCGCAACAATCAGTGCCGCTGTATGGCCAGTCCTCCATGACAATCTTCTGTCGTCATATCCATGTAAAGAATGCAGGTCAGTATGACATGTGGTGACTCCCAGTGATCCTGGGCATCAAACAACTCTAGTAGGCCATTCGCGGATCGCATGGCATAGGAGGATCTACCTCAGTTAGCTGATACTGGATAGTGGTACTCGTTCTAGGAAGAAGGTCACAAGCATTGATTCAAAGCCAAATTGCTTCCAATTCCCCGCCTTAGCTTTGGTTAGCTAGCGCTTTATGTTGATGTCATGTTCCGCTTGGGACCCCACCACTCTATTGATAGTCAACAGAAGCACTCTCAGTGTTAGATCCCGAACAATGGAAATCTCTATCTTCCCACTCCTGGATTTCAGGGCCTCAGGGCAGTGTTCGGCAAGCAAGGAAGATATGCTTGCCCTAATCGGACATGAACCATACAAGTTCACTGGTTCCCCTCTGCGGGACAGTCCAGTGATAAGTATATATCTGAAGTTTCCAACTCCAGCTCCTAGTCCCCAATGACAAAGATCTCCTGATTAATGTCCCAAAGACTAATCAGGTACTGAAGTAACTTGGGCTGGGCCTACATCCCTCGCGTAAGAAAGAATTTGAGGAGCCTGCAAGCCCTCAAAGCCTCCAGGAAATTTGGGTCATTCATTGCCTGGGTGTCAACATCTTCATGTTCCCGTTCTTTCTAGTCCACCATTTTTAGTGATTCTCTCCTGCAAAAGCCATTAATTTGAGTCAATAATAATCCTTGGCACATAAAATTCAAGTTTAAATGGTCAGTTTTTGAGGAAATAGGATTTTTCCCTATCTATGACGTCGACACATCTGTTTTAAAAACAGTTGCACTGATCGGCGCAGTTGGCTTTGTTAATCATCCCCGGCTGGAGTGATTCCAAGCTCAGAAATCATGCTGAACGAGGACGAAAAATATTTTCAAAATCCTCCTTAAAAAATCTAAAAAAATGGCTAAAAGAAGAAATAAAGAACATGAAAATGGAGCTCAGGGCTTTGGCTATTGCCTGGAACTGGCGGATTTTTGATTGACCTCATGGATCTCCCACAATCTGCTCCAGAACAATTAGGGAAAAAGTGAGTAAAAAGTCTTCACAACAAAGGTAAAATGGTAAATGGTAAAAATATATTTACTTTTCCCCCTTTTTATTCATTTTTTCATGAAAATATCATGTTTTGTAAATATTTTGACCTATTTTACCTTAAGGAATTGATAATACACTTTACCTTCCTTGTGCAATGACAGGTGATGGATGTTGAACGATGATGATGAGTTACATTTCAACTCTTTTCTTGACACGTTAAACTCATATGAAAAGATTGCCCAGTATTTTTCCCTTTTTGAATTGTTAAAGAGAATAAAATAAAGGGGTACGCTTTCAGCTCTTTTCTAGCCCTTTAAAAGCGAAAAGATGGTCGAACCCTTGCTATTTCAAACTTGTTAACAGATGTGAAACGTCATGTGCCTAGTATAAGTTTACCCCTTTTTCGGGCTGGGAGGCACTATTTACGAAAAAGGTACTCCTTGACTGAAATGGTCAAGCGGTTCTTTTGAGTATTATCTTCTACCTTTTCAGGCTCGAGAGACACAAACATACGAAAAGGGACCATGTGGAGTTTTCTTTTATGTGTCTTTTTCAAACTCTCTAAACATGAAAAATATATTGAGTTGCACCTTTGTCAGACTCGTTAAACTATTAAATGACATCGGATTTGTCACTATGATGAATGTGAGATTCTCCTTCCTAGGGATCGTTAAACTTACTAGGTCTTATTCGTCCGAAGGATGAACTTACAATACAAGCATATACTATCCCCTTCAAGATTGCGATTAAAAAATAATTGGGGTACTTGCTAGAAATGATGGGGGGAATTTGGAAATCTATCAGTTGTGTTAGCAACTTCCTCTTGAACATGACATTGTTTTCTTCGTGTCGGGTTTGGACATCCTCCTTTGTATCATTGACCTTCCTGGGTTGGGCCGTTCCTTTTTGCCTTCCATTTGATCTTTGCCACGCCATCATGACCATCGATCCTATGGATCCAAAGGCTGCCAAACTTCCAGTTGTGTCGCCAATATGTTCAAGAGTTGTCCTTCTCCAGTTACACTTACCTCTGATTCTCTATATCATCCAAAATCATTTTGCATCCTCTCATCTCGCGTCGATGATGTGGGATTTATTATGGCCGTCCTTCGACACGGTCGCTTTTTGTCTACTTCAACTCATTATCCAGGAAGTTGACCGAAAGACTCCCTTCCACTACCTTATAGCTTGCATGCCCTAATGGCAAGTTCTTCACACTCGATGACGAGTTCACATCATTGGCTTTCGATCAAGTGATTTCATGGGTGTTCGAATTTAGTTCCTGTTAGCCTCCTGCTGCAGCAGGTTACTCATATTTCATGATTGACATTTTTACAGGCCAAATATGTCATACTTTGCATGCTACAATGCTCCATATTTGCTAAACAGTCACCAAGGAAAGAGTGCTACTCAAAGTTCATCTACTGCATTCCAATTTTGAAGAGTCATTCCAGTTTTGTAGAGTTTTCAGCTAAAGGGAGGTCCAAACAGCTTAATATTGGTCTCCCTAGGTTTCAATTTGTCCAAACAGCTTAATCTTGGCAGATTCTTAGATAGGTAGAGAATCAAAGGAGCCCAACTGCTTAATCTGGGCCCTTGGAAGAAATAAGGGTAGTTTGTAGATAGGAAGGCATAAAAAGAAAAACTTGAAATGCTGGGTCTACAAGTCTAAGTGCACCCAAACCAAAAGAAGAAAAAATTCTAGGTAAGTAGGCTGGGTAAGTAGTTTTGAGGTTGCAGAATCTTGATTTTTGATCAATTCTATGTTTTCAAATTATCATCTCTACTCAGGGTACAATCATCAGGCAGTTTCATGTGAAAGGAGCTCAAATCAGGCATAACTAACTTCCCTTTCTTCCTCTTCCCCAAATCATTAACTAATTTCCCCAAAAAGAGGTCAAGATCTGCTTGATGTCTCTTAGTTTCATCATTCTCCATGTCATTAGCCTGGGTGAAGATCTGCTTCACTCAAAGAGGATCCATACTTTCTCTATAAGGTTCTATCTCCCCTTTGAAGCCTAAGATCTCTGAAACTTAGCGCTTTATTGTCAACTCCATATTAACTACTGACATTATTATTTAACTCCCTATGTTTTCCCTATCCCCCTACTAAAACTATGTAGATAATCCCCTTATGTAAATATCCCCTCCCCCTGGTTGAAATATAACCATAAGTGCTTCTCTGGGAATTACTAAGTCACCTGGACTTTAGTAAGAACCTTCCTTCTGCATAAATTTCCATTCCCAGTTGTTTGGACCCCTTCTAAACACTAAGAAAACCCTAACCAAATGCTAAAAACCCCCCTGCGCATTCTTCTTTGAAAATTGTTAATGTTTGTTTGATAAATTTCCACCGCGCAAAACCCATTTAACCCATTTCCTAAAGTTTAAAACCCACAGCGCCGCGGAAAATTAAACCTTTAATGCACGCACGCTTTTACTAAACCCCGTGCATCTCCCTTTCCCATACACCGTCGGATCTCCTCCCCCAGATCCAACGGCCCTTGTTCACATTGGGCACCCCCTTGTGGTGGTAGGTTACCACCTGACGTCCGACGGTTTTACCGTCGTACACCGGGACAGGTGGCGGCCTCCCATTGCATCGGGCCGCCCCTGATAGAAACCACCTCCGTACCAAAGGCGGTCTGATGCACAGGAAAAACTGCCCTCCCCTCACGTAACAGGAGCACCACCTCACCCTGCCACATCGCCTCCACGCCACGTCACCCTGCCACGTTACCCCGCCGTACTGCCACGTCACCTTGATGACGTCAACATGCTGACATCATATCCGTACCAGAGGACCCCACTGATGAGTTAGCATGCTGACATCATCTGCCATATCGCTGACGTCATGCTGACGTCAATAGCCAAAAAACCGAAAATTCACGCAAGCGCAAAAGTCGAGCTTGGGAGCCCCGGAATGAGAAATATTGGGGAATCTTTAGGGAATCTTTTGTTCCTTGGCCCTTTTTGCGCTGAAAAGGCCCGAAATTGCCCGATTTTTCCAAATTAAACAAATTTGAAGACAGAGAGAGACCAGAGACAGAGATTAAAGAGTATCAGATCAAATTTGCAGACAGAAAGCATGTCAAAGAGTATCAGGAAGCGGCGAAGACCATTAATGTAGCGGCAAAGTGTATCAGAGGATATTTTCTCAGGGCTCGAGGCAAATCCAACATTAAAAAGAAAGCTCTGAAAGTCAAGAAGCAATTGAAGACGCATTGAAAGCTCACCAGCACAAATGACTGCACATTAAACTCACGGAAGATCAATGGACTAGAACTCAATGCACAATTATGACAGAACCACTACACCAAGCCAAACAGGACACCTCATCAACTCAACTTGATTCAGTTGCCTCTAGTGCAGCCCAAAGGAATTACTTGCATTTAATTCCAGCAACGATTAGGTTTTAGAAAAAGCTTTTTTGGCAGACCTGTTTAGGTCAATTGTAATAAATGACTTCAGATGTTTGGCTTATATATACCACCCTAAAAAATGGAGTAGGGGTTGGTTGGTCGTTGATCAGTAGCTTGATCTTTGTTATTTCGATCTTTCTATCAAGCAGAGACTCGCACTGTAACTGTGATGCTTTCTATAATCAAAGACTGTTGAAAGCATGGATTCTGAAACTGTCTGTTGTGTTTAATTGTCCGAGGAGTGATTGTGGAATTCCTGTGCTTCGACATGTTTCAATAAGTGTTTCTTAACTCTGTTAGTTCATGTTTGTTTTATCAGAAATCCGCCCTCTAAATTGCAGAAAAGAAGAATAGCTTAGGATTTGCTTAGCTGCACCTTAAGCTCAATTTCTGCGATTTTTCATGTTTTCATCAGGAATAGTTATGAACATGCATACGTAAATGATCTTGTTTACGCTGTTTCTTTCACTTATGAATGATAATTAGGAATTCTTAACTTCTCCTAGATAACCGTTCTTTCACTTCTCCTCTCTATCAGTTCTAATGAAAGATTCTTAATTGCCTTTCATCTCTGACCATCATTCCATCCTTCAGCAAATTGATCATTGTCTCATGTGTGGCTATCTCGCTCCACAAGCCTCTTGTGACCAAGAAAACGCACCAGCAAGCCTTAATCCATGACTCCATGCCCAATGGTTTGAAACTTATCACACTTTACCTTGCCTCTCTGCTTGGAATTTCTACCTAGCATACACCTTCCATCCAAACAAAACAACAAAACCCCTGTACCCAACAACTAGCCTAAAATCACCATCAACAAAGTTAAATTATTAAGAGAGAGCCCTCTCTGATTGCAGGTGGGCTAGAACCTGCAATCCAAAGATTGGTTTGTGGTTACCTCTGCCGTATCCCTACAGGAGCTTAGGGACAACCTAAGTGATAACAGTTCCTCTATTCACATTTCGTGAATTGTGCTGATAGTACCTTGAGGACCATTGTCTCTCGCGCTTGTTAACAGTTTACGTCATTAACTGGTAATAAAGCGACTTTCTAGCATGTTCGACGTCAACACTCTATTCACATGTTAGAATCTGTACTTTGTTCAGGTTGTGTTGCAGCACAAGACCCTAGACTCAGATCACACAAGTCCAAGTTGTGAAATGGTGTGAAATGGTTATGATGATATGCATGTCTCTTTCATATGGCTGGCTGGGACCAGACCATGAGTTATCATATGTGATACTTCTCATTATTTGATGGTTGCAACCATACTATGGTTTCATAATGATGCTCTTTGACGGATGGTTGAGCCCATACCTGGATCCATTTACATGATCATTCTCTGGATGGCTGTGTCCATGCCGCGATTCATGTATCATTTGGCAGAGATATCATTTTATGTATATGTATATGTACTTTCTTGCAAGCTTTCTAACGGCAGACAGGTTCCCCGCATTGATTTATAAATCATTTCATCTCTCACTCCAGCTCGGCCTTCACGCTTTAGGGGGCATCTGTTACACAATATTTTTTCACTGTCCATGTACTCTTCGTTCCTTGATCTTGGAGGACCTCTACAATGAACCCTGCATGCTTTGCCTTCATGAAGAAATGCCCATTGTTTCCTCTTCATGAGCAGATCAATTCCCTTTTGCACCATTTCCCCTTAAACTTTTGTTTTACCCAATTTACAAGACTGACGCTAATGACCTTTGTCTTCCCCACACTAATGTACAAATATTAGCACTATCCCTCACACCAACTAGTGTGACTTAGTTGTGTTCTAGTTGTGTTGGTCCTGTTTTGGAAAGATTTTTAAATTTGGAGTCGAAGCTTCTAGCTCTAGAAGCTTCATAAATAAATTATGGTAAATGGTTTGGCCAGATGGGGTCGAGGATGTGAGTTTGGGCTCCTTTCCCCTATAATGATGGAACTACCTCAAGGGATAAGTCATTTTCCCTTGAGAGGAGAATACATCTCCCATTCAGTCTTCCTATATAAACCTCCCTTCTTCCCAAGCACAAGCTATTATGGATATTGGTGTGCTTATGCTATTTTGGTTTGGAGTAGACAACAAGCTATTACTAGTTGTAGCTATCTAGTTATGTGAGGGAGAAGTGTGATTTGGTTTGGAGTGAATCCTAAAGGGAAGAGCCTTAAAACTATTGTTGCTTGAGGCCATCACAGAATGCTAGCAGAAGTGTGTGGGAACCTGGTCTTGTCAGAGGAGGACTGCAACATCAAGACAAATGGTTGTAATCTCTCTTTGATATTAATATATGCAACTATCGATTGATTTCCTACATGTTTTGTTATATTATACATTCATGGCTTAATGTTTATTGACTTGTTAAGTAGGTTGAATTGCAATTTGTCTATTGTCTCGTTTGTTGTTTGTTGTTCTTTACTTGTTTCAGGTGCTTGAAGAAGGAAGCGAGATATAGTTGGAGTGAGAAAGCAAGGACATCATCAAATAGGACAAGTGGACTAAGAGGTAGGCCCTCTTATTTGGTTCTAACCTAAGGAAATCTTCCATAGAATGTATCTGTTGTGGCTAGACCCATCATCAGGCTAGAGGAATTTGTTCGTGTCCGCACTTATAATTTTACTTCACCATAAACGGCTCTTGGGGTTTAGGGAACTCTAGAAAATAGGGTATCAGCCCTATCTATTACTCATAATATTGGAGTAGTAGCTCATCCTATCTTGGTCTTTGTAGAGTATACCCTAGTTGGCGTCATACCCACAAGCATGGCTTGTTGGGCTTGTATCTCCTTGATGTGGTTCCATGTTGAGATGTGCTTCCTAATGACATGCTATCTAATGATTATGCGGGTGGTAGATCTGACTCCCGGCGATATTTTTGAGTAGTATCCTGCTAACAGAGATTCCATGTAATAGCCCGTTGACAGAGATTCTAGGCAGTAGCCCGATGAATAAATGGTGGCAGCTTAGGCTCCCCTCCGATGATAAATTATTCTTCTAGATTTGAGAATTTCAACATATGAACATGGAGAATTGAGAGATAAGTAGGAATTAGCAAGAGATGAATTGAGATGATCAATGATGATATGTGATGATGAGATACTTGATATTGCAAATGCTTTAATGACACGACACACATGACATGATGCAGGTGGAATTCTCCCTAATTGAGAGGGAGTGTTAAAAATATGAAACTGTGGTCAAATTACACTTTGGATAGCTCACCCGATAGAGATAATTATTGCATTGAATTCCTCTTTTCAAGAGGACCAAAATCAACCTAAAGATCACTAAAATAAGATAAGGGAAAGTGTACTTATGAAGAAAAGCCCACATGTGCACATTTGATAAGGTCAAACCTAAAGCAAAGTGAACCACCTTGAGAGGCTATAAATACAAGTGCCCTCTACCTCATTTGGACACAACAATGAGACACTCTTATATCATGTTTCTGGCTCACACATGTTAGAGGCTCGCCCACGAAGGATCAGTTTCGCTCTGAGGAGAAATTGCAAGGTCTGAGCCTTGCATTTTCAATTCAGGGTTTTTTTCCCCAGTCGCAGGCATAAAAAAAGAGGATCTTGACCATAGTTTCTCCCTCAAAGGCTCATGCATGCGACTAGAGCCTTCCAGTCGCAGGAACATCTCACTGTGCATGTGACCAAGAGATTAGGGTTTTCGCAGTTCAGTTCTGACCTCTATCGTTCGCTTGCCAGGCTTAAGGGTGCGACTTGGAATCCATAGTCACTCGCACAACGCCTCCGTGTGATCGATATCCAAAAAATGAAATCTCAGTCTTCTGAAGGCTTCACTTAGTGATTAGGTGCTCAAAATTAGGCTCAAAAATCAAAGTGTTAGAATCTTAAAAAACTTAGCTTCAGATAAAAGAGCTCTTCATTCTAATTCCAATAGTGAGAATGACACTCAAATCCGAGCTCGTATGTAGAAGTTATAGCAAGTCAAAGTTCAAGTTTGACTTACTCACATGGTAGGATTGGATGATGTGGCAAGGCCCTTCAGTGAATGAGGAGGTGCCAATTGGCAAGCCGCCATTGTCCCTCACATGTCGTAAATTGTTATTGCAAGCAAGTTGACATTAAAAATCGGCTCCCCATGCAAGGAAGGGTTGCGATACGATAAGGCATGGGGGAACGCATTCAAGAATCAGTCGGAGGCGCAATGCGATGGATCGCAATCACACATTGGAGAAGGGAAGACATTACAGAATAGGCCATCGGTAGGTACTAGGTTATGATGTGATCACACATCTCGCACAACACTATAGAATCGGCCCCGATAGGTTTGGGTTGTGATGCGATATCGCAATCGCAAATCGAAACTCACAGGAAAATAGAGGCTCGCTTTATGATTGTCGATGGTTCTCCGTCGATTGCGAAAATTGATAGGTTCCTCCGATGTGATGCGACTATAGGTTGCATTTTTATGGTCCGTCGGGCCTGCCATTTTGCAATTGTACATTGCACGCCTTGTTCACAGACCATAAGCCCGCAAGACTTCGCCGATTGTGATTTGCAATGGACAATTAGTGCCAACAGATTATGGTTCGTGTGTGGCAAAATTCTTGCTCGATTAGTGGATTTTTGGAGAGAAATTGTGGGTTCCTGTCAGATGTGGAGCAATTTGTGGAACAAATAGTGGGAAAATAGGAGAGTTCATAACTTTTTCAGTTTTCCACCAAATGGGATGCAAAAAGAAGCTAGATAACCATTTTTGAGGATTCTGGACTGATTGGAGTAGGTTTTAGAAGCATTTGAGCATTGTAAACACAAATTTTTACAATTTTGAGCATAATAGAGAGGCCCAAGTCATTGGAAGCTGGACCAAGGAGACATAACCCAGGAGGGGAGGACTCCTTTATCATGTGCTTGTTGTAATGTGTTTTTGATGATGTTCTGTACATGTTTATGCTGTTGTTCAGTTTTTGATTTATGTTAAATTGCTCATAAAATTAACATAAAAACTCTTCATTTCACTTGCAAAAATTCACGAATCCTTAATCACAATGAAAGGATTTTGTTTATAATTTGAGGAATATCTTAGCACTGCAGACTAATATTCTAAATCAGATCAATTTGGTATCAGAGCACTAGGTTTTTCTTTATGAAAGAAGCATTTATTTTTTGCAAGTTTATGTCATGCTTATAAGGTTAAAACTCAAAATAGGTGAAGAAAAAGCTGGTTGGAAGCCCTGAAGTTGGGTCAAGGGGAAGGAGAGTAAGGTTGCCACAATCTCCAACACCAGTTCAACCTCAAGTTGCAATTGAGACTCCAGAGATCATGTGTGATGAAGGAGAGCCTACAAACATGACAGAAGATGAGAAGACCTTCAAAAAGGCTTTATTTGATGGTGAAGGTCCTCTATGAAGAGAGGAATAGTAGGTTGCAAAGAGAAAGTTCAAAACCTCCCAAAGGAGAAGGCTCTTTAGGAGGAGGTAATGGAAATGGAGACAAACCTCCACCCTCTCCACCATCTTCTTCATATTCTTCTTCACAAGCATCTTCACACTCTTCCACTAATACAACTGTAGAAATTATGACTTTAGATCAACCTGATAATGCAATATAACTAAAGAAAATTACTTTAATCTACTTGTACAAGCAATTAGCGGAAGCTTAAAATATTTGAGCAAGATCAAGCGAAACACATATAACAAGAGAAGAATCAATGCACATGAAACACAGAAGAATACTAAGGGGAAAGCCTCAGCTAAAAACCCCACTATCTGTATTATCATTACAAGTTGGAAATATCTCAGAATTACACAAAAGACCTTCTCCTCTGCCCTCCTGATCTCCTATTTCCTTGCGCAGTTTCTCTTGGGTGATCCTCCTGTTACCAAGTGTAACACTGATCACTCACACTAATCTCACACCTTGTAAAACTATGCAATCCTCCTGTGCATTAATCCTTTTGCATGCATGAGTTTCTTTTATAGGAGAAAACATGTAGCTGATAGTACATTGTCTTTGACATTTAGCTCAACTGGGTCTTTCTCAAAATAGACATGCATGAGTCACTGTTGAGAGAATCTTCAGTTGTCTGGAGTACACTAGTTGGATGCATGCATGCATTAACTGACTGAACTCACAATTAGTTCCTCAAATAGTTTGGAACTAATTTAACTGGAATTAACTCAGTTAACTGAGCTAACTAATTACAACTCAAATATAACTCAATCTTATCTCCTTAGTTAAGGGATAATCTCCTTTATTTAAGGGATAACTGTTACATGACTTCAGAAAGACTTCTAACTTGAATTTCTCCAATTAATTAACTCAAGACGAATTAATTAATTATTTTCCAAGCAGCTGGTGAGACTAAATTCGAATTTAATTCACAATTTTAATTCAAGGACAAATTAAAATTGGAATATTTTGGATTCTATTTTTATCATTTCTTGTTGCTATTTTCAACACTCCCTCTCAACAAGAAAGGAATTCAGCTTGATCCCAATCCTAATCCTTTGGAATGTTCTGCATGCAACACTTCTCTCAAATGTTGTTGCTCCAACAACTCTAGAAACAAAGAAACATCCAAATTGAATCAGAATGATGCCTCAGTCATCAAAGTCTTTGACTACTATTGCCTCTGTCGACTGAAAACTCTGCGCTTCTGCTGACTCAGCCTTTTTTCATTCTTGTCAATCCTTCTCTGCACCCTTCAGTATCTGATTTCTCTAGCCTCTATCACTTTGATCTCTGACTGCATCAATCCCACTGATTCCTCTCGCTACTCTATACTTTGGGCTCCCGTAGCAAGGTATAATCCATGAGATAAAACCTCTCAATGGACCCTGCCCAATTTCAACCTTCTTGGGACTATCACTTCACATTGCCCCACCTCACACCTAGAGGTATGGCTGCATGTGATCCCTCTGCTGACTCTAACTGTGGATCCTCCACAATTGTCTGAGACTTCTTCTGGGACTGCATGTTGAGAGGTAATTTACTCTCTCTCTCAACCACCAAGTCTCTAACATTTGCCTTTCTCCTTAAGGTTTTGCATGCATCTTGAACCTCAAGAGAATACAAGTTCTTTACTCGTGAACCGATTTGTTTCACTTGTCTCATGGTGATGTGTCTAAGGAAAACCTTTCCGTTACTGAAGACACCATCGTAGCCTTTGTGCTCCAACATTGCAATCGATACCAAATTCTTCTTTAGTCCAGGCACATACTTCACATCTGTCAAGGTCATAAGAGCTCCATGCTCCCTTTGAAAAGCAATCGTGCCCACTCCTGAAACACTATACCTTTCATCGTTACCCATCTCTCTGCACATCTTGAAGTCTTTCTCCTCCAAGGTACTGAATAAAATTTTATCGCTGGTCATGTGGAATGAGGCTCTACTATCAAGATACCAACCACAACCCATCATCGATGACACTATGCATGCGATGAGGGTGAAGTCCATTTCAAACTGAGACGCTAATGCCTCACCTTCTAATCCTATTGAGGATCCCTTCTTGGACTTCTTCGATGGGCAATTAGTTGCATAATGATCCATCTCGTGACAATTAAATCATCTCACTTTATATTTGTTAACCTTCTTCCCTCCATGAGAAGAATTCCATTTGGAATGAGAATCCTTCTCCTTCCCTGTCCTTTCCTTACTCACTAAGGCCAGATTTTCTTCATCATCATCCTTGGATGAAGAACCATCTTGAGTTCTCCTCCTGATCTCCTCTTGCATGAGATCCAACCACAGTCGTTCCCAATCCGACAGTTTCTCCCTTCCATTCATAGAGTCCTGGTAGCTATGCTAGCTCTTTGGAAGGCCAAGGAGAGCAAGGCTCACCATATCATCATCAGCATTATTTATTCCCACACTTCCAAGATCATCTCTATAGGTGGTGAGCTTGTTCAAATATGTGGAAGTAGTATCACCGTTCTCCATCTTGATTCTTTGAAGCTTATCCTTGAGTGCCAATTTCCTCTAGTTGCTACTGTTCTAGTAGAGGTCCTTCAATTTCTTCCACACTGAATATGGAGTATCTTTCCCATGGAGACTTGAGACAATATGGTCTTGAACTTCCTCAAGGATGACCCGTCTCACCCTCGCCACACACTTCTTCAACTCAGCCAACTCTTGTGCATTAGTTGAACTTGGCTTTGGGATTTCTTGATCAATGAAATCCTTCAAGTCGTTGTCTTCTAATACAACCTCCATGCAATCTTTCCATGCTATGTAATTCGAGCTACCATCCAAGGCATACTCGAGTCTCAATCCATAGAATGCCATTGGCCAAACTTGAAGTATGATAAGAATTCGATTTTGCACCTGCAACCTCGAACTTCAAACTTCGAATTCTCTTCTCCGCATCTGGTGGAACTGGATCTCCAAACCGCACACTCCCTGGGCACGTCTCTGGCAGGCCAAATATGCTCTAGGCAATCCAATGGAGGATCTCATCTGCATCAGCATGACCACCCCTAGCTCGTTGATTTGGAATGCGGCCAAGCAACATAGTGCCTTTATTCAAGCGCGCAGCTTCTGGCAAATCCACTCAGGTGCCACAACAAGATTTTGGGAGGACTCTTGGCAACAACTTCCCAAACTCGCCTCTCTCTTCCACAAACCTAAGTGGCAAGCAACTATGCATCACAATGATCAAACCCATGTCCATCAATTTTGGCAGCAGCAATCCCCTCAAGGTTTTTAACTTTAGAGAACAACTGACACCTGGCAGGCTAATTGGCAGGAGGAAACTTATGAAGAGATCAATCAAGAGCTCAAACTCAGGAAAATTAAACTCTCTGAACAGAAGGACAAAGTGCGATGGGGTTATACACCCAAAAGTATGTTCACTACCAAGGAAGCATGCCAACTTCTCTATCAACCCACGCAGATAATAAAGGATCATCTGTGGGATCAGGTTTGGCAACCAAGCATCTGGCCTAAGGTCTCTACTTTCCTTTGGCTACTAAGCAAACATCGGATCCTCACTTGGGACAATGTGCAAAAGCGAGGATTTACTGGGCCCTCCAGATGTCCCAATTGCAATCTTCACACAAAGACCATCTTGCATCTCATCGACACCTGCCCATTAGCAGCTCAACTTTGGGAGAGAACATCACAGTGCAACAGAAGAATGGGCTGACGTGTGGGATATATTTTAAATACCATCAGGAATTGGCCTCGACATCCTTTCCAAAGTCTACTACTCAACTCTCTTTGGCACCTCTTACCGGGCTTTGTCTATTATATCATCTGGAAGGAAAGAAATAACAGGATATTTAAAAATCACAGTATGCCCCTTGACACCCTGTGGCTACTTCTCAAACAAAACCTTCAAGAAACTCTAGCTCTAAGACACTGGCAAGACTTAGATTTTCCAGCTTAACCCCAGGAATGCCTCATTCTGGAAAATTGGAACTTGGACCTCACTTTTTTAGCTCAAGTCAAGCCCAACTCCTCCATCCATACTGATTCTCCCCAATTCTGGTCTCCTCCTGCCATCCACTCTTACAAACTGAACTTTGATGGTGCTGCTAAGGGCAATCCTGGGCTGGCTGGTTACTGTGGTATTTTCAGAGATGTTGTAGGCTCTGCTCTGCACATATATCATGGTTCGCTTGGAAGAGACACCAAAAACGTTTGCCGAACTTGAAGGCTTATGGAAGGGCATTTGTATAGCAGAAATAGAAATTTTTTTCCCTCTAGAGGTAGAAGGGGATTCTCAAATCTTAGTAGAGGCTACTATTTAGATTCACTTAGGCACCTCAACAACAAAGATCACTTCGAGTTGGCGGCTTCTAAGCAGATTGGAACAAATTGAAGAATGGCTCAGGGCACCACGCAGCATCACCTTCAAGCACATTCGACGAACAACTAACAAGGTAGCCGACAAACTGGCTAATCAAGGCGCCGATTAGTAGCTCCCATTCTTCTCTGGTCCACTGAGCAGTTCCAATGATGCACAACTCAAACAAGACTACACTCTTCTGGTGCAACAAGATCTATCTCTCCCGGATCCGGGTGTTTAAAAATGTGATCAGTATGTGGGCGGCTTGGTGGGTTGGCACGTGGCTTATTACCACCACCACTCGGCCTCACGTAATGATTGTCACTAATTCATCTTCTTACATCTTCAATGTTGCGTTAATGCAGCTCGTCCCTCCATACCAGCCTGCTAATTCTTCTATCATGACGCCCCTCCAAGGACTCATTCATGCTCCTCCCCTGCGCTCGCGTTGTTCCCTTGTTGTCGCAGAGCCTCGCTCTCGGACCAGCCCAAGGAAACGTTGGGCTCTGGATCGCTGTGTTGATTTTGCCGGGCCTTCATGTTTCTCACAGCCCTTTTTGCAAATTCAGTTGTAGCTCCTCCTCTGTCTTTCCCAGTGCTCCTATGCGTGCTAAAGCTAAGCCCCTTTCAGTCCCCCTCTGCCTTCACAGTACTGCTACCTGTTCACTACCTCCTGTTCTTCTCATTATGCCCAGATTGCGCGAGAGAATGAGCTACAGGAGGGGAAGTTCCCGTGGGCGAGTTATTCACCAGCCCTCCTCAACTTTGGACGCCTCGTATTATCCCTCAAACTTCTGCTCTAACTACTATCACGTTACCAGGAGTGGTCGTGGACAGGGTTGTGGGCAGCTTAATTCAACAACGCGTGCTCATTTCTCCATCTCACACCGCTCGTTTTCATTTCCCCTGTACACTCAGTAATTTCTTCTTCTTAGCTTCAGTCACCATTGAGCTTCGAGAGGTTACTTCTGGTCAGGTTGCTGTGACCCCTGGGGTGACTTTGGAGACGAGGGCGGAAGATAGGCATGGCACTTCTCAGATTGACAACAAGCAGAGTAAGGATCCTGGCGGCATTGCAACCCAGGACATGAATAATCAAGTTGGTCCGAGCGTCCCTACTGGTGGCGGTTCTTCAGGAAAAGAGGGCCATCCCTTTGAGGATGAAGATCCCTACAATTATTGGTGTCACATCATTGAAGAGCCACCTTCCACCTCTCATGAAGCTTAATCAGGTCTGCGTTCAATGGTTTTTGTTTCTCCGTTGCTCGAAGGTGCTCAATTCCTTCCTATTTTATAGCCATTATATGCTCTACAGTTCTCATACTCAGACATTTGTTCTAAGGTCAAACTCCCGGTTTCCCCTGTGTGGGCGGCATTCTTCTGGCTGTGTCTTTTTGTCTCGATTACGGTTACAACTGTTTAATGGGTCAGATTTCAGTTTTGATTTGGGCAGCGCTTCTCTGTTTTTTTGCCTGGACCCAGTCATCCTGTTTTGGTCTCTGAATTACCTCTGGTTAGTCTTCAGTTTTGATATTGGAGTTTTCTGTTTCTATGAACTAGTCATGGTCATGGTCTTAGAAGCCTTTCTGATTAGTCTTCAGTAGGTCTTTTCGGTCAGTGTTCAGCTATGTAATGTGAGCATGCCGCATCTCTGAGCTAGACTTCTCGAGACCAATACCTCTTTATAAAAATATTATATAATATAAAAAAGACAAATTAAAAAAAAAAATAAATAAATAAATAAAATATATTACTTATTTTAAGGATGATATTAATCCAAAACAATTTGATTTCTCTTCGACATAGAGTGTAGAAATCTTTTTAAGTTAAGTTCTTAGTAGTATATAATCTTTATTTTAGAGGTTTTATTAAAATTAATTAGAGGTAACTCTAATATCTCTTTTGCCATTTACTTTTTAGGTTATATGAAGGGTTTCGAAGATGTTATGTTTTCGATATGTAATTTAAAAAATTATTTATTAGTTAAAGACAAATTGAAGTAAAAAATTTGTATTTTATAATTGAATTTTTTTTTTTGAGATTTTTTTTTTTTAAAAAAAAAGTTATTATATTGTATTTGTAACATCATTTTACATTAAGGTTGGTGGTTGTATTCATCTTAATTTACTCAATAAAAAAAGCAATAAATATATCAATTTTTTTAGTATTTGTAAATTTATAATAATATTTATCTTAATTTTGAATTTACCTACCATCTTTTAGAAGTATCAAAATTTTCTAGGGACAACATTTTTTTGATTGTAAAAGTTGAGGAGAGATTTGTACTAAAAGAGATTTGATCCCTTTGTAACTTAGTAAATTTGGAGTTATAAGCTTTATAGGAAAGCACAAAAAATTAAAATCCTTGCACTTAAATAACATATTTACCATCAATTAATACCCACCCTAATTTACACAAATATTTGCATAGGAACTGGATGTAAATAAATAAAAATGTAAATGTGTAAACTTAATTATATGATTTTACTTAATATCAAAATGAAATCAGTAAAAAATTATTAATAATAATTTAAAATGGTTATCAATTCAAACAAAAAATAACTAGATAAATAAAGCAACTCCATTTTTAATATTAATATATATTTTTAAGGAATATATTCAACCTATCTTTCGTAGATATATCTGGCAAGAACAACTCAATAGATTTTTTTCTTTGACGTGATATTACTTTGTTTTTGCCAAAAAAGTGCAGCTTCTCCATAGCCTTTGTTATTTAGTAATATTTAGGAATATTTATTTGCA
>APFE031431320.1:94495-161608 GCA_000404065.3 Pinus taeda
ATTATATATAATATCTCTTTAATTTTTTTATAAATTTTTCAAGAGATCCTATCTTTGACATTTCTCATTTCTCTTTATATTTAATTCCTTGTATTACAAGTTTCATTATATTATCTTTTAAATATTACAAGTTATTTTTTTAAATGAGCAATTTTCATTAAACTTTTTTCTTCTTCCATTTTGTTGGTTTTTTGTTTTTTCCTCTCTTAATAATCATGTGATGTCATTAGTTTCTTTATTTTTGATCTTTTTTCTTATATAACTGCAAACATAAACAAAAATTAAAATCTCACTATCCACCTACTTATATATATAACCATTCATCATCCATTACAACTCTATATACCTATAACTGTGACTCCCAACTCTATATACCTATAACTGTGACTCCCTCTGCAACCACCATCATCCTCATTATTCTCTGATTTTCGATTTACCCATAACCTTGCTCCTGCATCATCCAACTAAACTGTAAATAAGATAAGAAAGGGTGAGTGGATTATGTATTAGGTCAAAAAAAGACAGGCTTATCCCTGACCTGAACCCACCCGAATTAAGTGGACAAGATTCAGGTTAAAAGCAGAGTGGGTTGTCTATTAGACCAAAGTAGTACATGAACTTATATCTGGCTGAATCAATAGACAAGATGTATAGCAGTTAGGTCGAAGAATAAAGGGACGTGTACGTGGTTCTAACCCATTCCAGTATTACAATCACAAAACGATACCAGAAGAATTTGAAGCCTGGTGACCCACCCTTTCTCACTGATTGGTGGCAGTCTGGCAAATTTGTGTTTACTAACGGCGGTTAGTTTTTAACTTGATCTATGGAATTTGATGTGTGCATATATGTAGGAGAGCTACAGTTCCGTAGAAGGTGCTGCTAATGTATTGTTGAGATTGTAAAGTAATGTATGAATGTGAAGTGAGTCAGGGCGGTGGGTGTATAATTCAACTCCACGGCATCTTCCATGGAATTGGGCAGGAGATCAATATGCTAGTCAGTGCGATGGCCGCCATTCTGCAGTGCCAGGAAACGCCGTTGGTGAATATGCAGACATACTGGCTTCTTCTGGTCAGAGAGGAAACTGGAAGGTAATCTAAAACTGATCATTACATTAGATACATCTGTTACCAAAAAAATTGTCACTAACTAATAATAGTTGAAAATTGAATCTCCTTCCTGTTTTTCAGGTAAGAGAAGAGTTGAAGTGGGTGTGGAGGTCTAATAACAGTTGTCCATTAATTCTACTCAATAGAGATGACCTTTGCAGGTACTTGCAATGAATAAACTGAAGTCTTTATATGAACAGTCATCGGTTCACTAATTTGTTGGATGTTTGAGACCAGTAATTGGTAATCTGGTGATGATGTATGGATTAGGTTGATTGGAGCGAATGGGAACGTTTTGGTCGTGGGAGATTCAATAAATCACCTCCTGCAGTGGTCTCTACTCAACAATCTCTTGAAAAATCGCAGCGACCCACAGGTGGTGATTTCTAGTTCTTCTTGCAGAACTTGCGAGGGTTTTGAAGTCTGCAGTGACGTTCTTGGGGGGCCAGGAAAAGGATTCAAAGTTGGATTTGTGAGAAACGATCGAATTTCTCCAACCTTTGCTGTGAATAATGATACGTGGAAGAACTTCTTGGAATGGCCCTGGCTTCATCTCCTAAAAGACTGGAATATCAAGCTGTTGCTGATCAACAAAGGAGCTCATTATGAAGCAGACGAAATCTATGTGAAGTCTCTTCGCCAAACATTCTCTGTTCTTCAAGCTCTCCATCCAGATCTCCTCGTCATATTCAGAAACACTCCACCTGGTAATCTTGAAGATCTCATGTGCATGCATTTATTATTCTTTCGCTCGACTTCTTGTCTCACGGTATAATATTGTTTTTCAAAGAATTTTCTGTTTCTCAGAGTATTTGGATTATTATGAGGATAAACCAGGAGATACAGTACTGCTGTTTTAAACCAGCCACAAAAATGACATAATCGTTAAAAAATTCAAGCAAGGTCTGAGTATTTTAGGTTCAGGAATATTTTGGAAATTTGATAACCATCAACCCTATCAAACAATTGACTTTAGTTATACTCACCAAATCCACAAAAGTAAAACAATTGACTTTAGTTATACTCACCAAATCCACAAAAGTAAACATAATCCTAAAAATCTTAAGCTAACCGTACCAACGTAAAACAATTGACTTTAGTTATACTCACCAAATCCACAAAAGTAAACATAATCCTAAAAATCTTAAGCTAACCGTACCAACACTGAGCATTGCATATTAATTTTTTTGGAAATTTGATAACAAAATCAATAATTGAATTACTTATGACATTGAGATAAATATAAATATTTCATAAATCTAAATATTTGATGACAAAGTCAAACGATTGAATTTATTCATGAAAATGAGATAAACAAAAATAATTTGATGAAGTAAGAAGACGTAAGATAAAAGTTGACTTAATTATCTATTTATCAGAAAGCAGGTACTTATTATTTCTGGGGCTTAATCTCATGAAGGGAAGAAATGAGTTTTTATTGAAACTTTGTTTTGATTTAAAATTTAATAGTAAAGATTTTTAACAACTATAAATTTATAAATTTAAATTGTTGTTTAATATGTAAAGTTTTAGTGAGTTAAAAGTTTTTTAAAGTGCTGAATTTATGCATTCAAAAATATATTTTAAATAATAAGAAATCACATTCTTACTTGAATTGTATTTCAAATTCTGAAAAAAAAATCATTTCAGACTGTACTTTATGTCTGGCTCCAAAAACAAAAATTAAATTAAAACCTCCCCGAGTTAAATTGGAAGCCCCATTAATACTACAACATTCAACATGTTGATCTTAACCTTTGAGTAAACCTTTGTGCTATCTAGCCATGATCGTGTATATTTAGATTGATTGAATTTGTTGTTGGTGACCTGCAGGGCACATAAATTGCACCAGCTACAACGGACCCATTTCAGAACGCCAAGAGCTACAGGCCAATCATGGGGATCATTTAAAGTGGCACTGGCATGAATTCTTGAGGCAAAATGGCATAGCCAAAAGGATTGTGGAGGATGCTGGTTATGTTTACATGGACGTTGATGCCATGCTGAGTAAGAGACCTGATGGCCACATCAACGAGAAGGATTGCTTGCACTATTGCCTTCCAGGTCCTCTGGATTCTGTGGTTGAATTGTTTTATAATGTCTTGTCACTTCTCAGGAGTCACACTACCTGTTGATTGAGGGAGAATCGGGAAGAATTTTTTCTCCCAAGTGAAGCCAATTTAGGTAGTCACTGGGATGACAGACGAGTGATTAACTTTTTCATTCCTTGAATTTATGCGGCTCATTTTCACGCGGTTGCCAGTGATGAGAAATGCTCATTTCCACACTGTTGCAAATGATGAGAAATACAGCGAAAACTGTGGTGTAAGAAGAGGTTGCGAGGTTAAGCATAAAGAAAATGCCAACCTACATTGCGATACTGATACTGAGAGCTCACGGTCGGAATTGGTCGATGTGAACTGCCATCAGCTCCAATAATATATTTCATACGTATACATGCTGTCAGTATTCAGTTCACCTTAATGGCGGGAGTTATGAAATCATAAAATTATGAAGTGCTCTAAATATTATGAGATTCATTTTCATTTTTACTCTGGAATTTTTAAGTATTTCCTATTTTTTTAATATATGATTTTATGAGGTGAAGCAAACATTATGAATTGAATTTCAATTTCATTTTTACTTGGGAATTTTCAAGCATTTCATAGTTTATTAAGTTTATTATACATGGCTTTAGCTTATTTTGAAATCATAAAATTATAATTGTTAAGTGTGAAACCAAATTCATGCAGGATTTTAGATTCTTCTACACCGCCAGTAGTTTCTAGATCATTCCAAATCTCCATCTGAATCACATACATGATTGTAGATCCTTCTTCTACCTCTATAAATTTGTAATTTATGTGGCCAAGGAAAGCAAGCCAAGGCCCAAGCCTCTTATGTAATACAAAGTGATTTCTATTCTATAGTAATTATTTTATCTATTTTGCTGTTTTTGACTGAGTAATCTTGTTGTTTCTCCATTTGTCTGTCTCTATGAATTATTCTTTGCTATTTCAGTCTAGGTCTCTTAGTATAAATCCGTTGTGTATTATCTATGCTCTGATCTAACAACTGTTATTAGAGCTAGGGTCGAATATCCACTGTGCAAGCCACTTAGTGCCATTGCCTTACTCTGGCAGCATTCGTTAAGACGTTAGCTGTTACCTCTGGAGCTGTTGAAGGATCTGTCCAGGAAATAAAAGACAGTTGCTGCAAGAAAAACAAGGTCGTGGATTTATGTTGAAAAGTGTTGCTAGAGTTTGAAAAGTGGAAATCCGTGGAGTTTGGAGTTGAAACATGGTGTTCATAAGTTTTTTCATTTTTTTACATTAAGCTGTTCATAAGTTTTTTTTTTTTTTACATCAAGCTTGCACGTATATGTCAAGTTTTTTCTCAAACCAACATATGTATGTGTGAAATGTGAAAAGATTAAAACATTATATATGTTTTTATATTTATTATGAAACATAATAATTTATGTTGGAATTGTAAAGTATATTTTAAAAGGAGCAGGAATTTTGAAAAGGGTATTTTAAAAGGAGTAAGGTCATTATTATTAAATTTTAAAGAGTAATAATTAAAGCTTTATTTTTAAGTGGAGTTTTTGTGTTTTGGAACGTGAATTTGATTGAAAATGGAAACAATAGTTACAAATATGGAGAAGTTGTGCAGGGTTGATTTTGCCCTATGGAAATCACAGATGGAGGATATATTGATTTTAAAGAATCAATATTTGCCGATTGAGGGCACAACAAAAAACCCTCATCGATGACAAATGAAGAGTGGAATAAACTAGATAGAAAGGGGATTGCAACAATTCGCCAATATTTAGCAAATAATGTTTATTTCAATGTGTCTGGAGAAAAGACGACAGAAGGATTATGGAAGAAGCTCCATGATCTATATGAGAAGAACATGGCATCAAACAAAATGTTCTTGATGATGAAGCTTTATAATCTCAAAATGGAGTGTGCTTCAGTTGCTGAGCACCTAAATGTATTTAAGATTATTACTAATTAGCTTGCCTATGTTAAAACCATTTTAGATGATGAAATTAGAGTTATTTTGCTAATGTGTTCTATGCTAGACAGCTGGGAATATTTAATTGTAGCTATGAGCACTTCAACAACTGCAGGGACCCTGAAGTTTGATGATGTCAGCAACATTTTAATGAATGAGGAACTGCGATGCAAGTCAATTGTGGAAAACCAGGGAGGAGAAGCTCTAGCTCTAGTTGATCGTGGTAGGAGAATGGATCGAGGCCGGCAAGGGCGATCAAGATCGAGAGGCCAATCAAAATCAAGGAGAGGAAGGATCATCTGTTTTCATTGTGGCAAACCCAGGCACATGAAGAAGGAATGTCAATTTTGGAAGAAAGGACAAAAGGATTAGAGACCGTCCAGTACAAATCACAAGTCATCTAGCACAAATGAAGGTGAGACTACTGCTGTAGCCACAGATGGTGATGTGTTGTTTATTGTTTCAATAGAGGATGCATGTGTATATACATCTAGCAGTAACTTTGATTGGATCTTTGACTCTGGGGCATCTCACCATGTAACCCCATGCAAAGATGGTTTTGTTTCATATGATCCCAGTGATTGTGGTAGATTGCATTTGGGGAATAATCATTTTTGTAGTATTGTTGGAGTGGGAGATGTCTAGATCAAGATGAAAGATGGACAAGATATATTGTTGAAACAGGTCAGGCATGTACTAGAAATGCGCATGAGTTTAATCTCTATGGGACGACTGGATGATGAAGGCTATTTGACAAGCTTTGGAAAAGGATGCTGGAAAATTAGCAAAAGTGCATTGGTCATGTCCAAAGTACCCAAGATAGGAACATTATACACATTGAAGACACTAATAGGAAAATCAAATTTGGTTGCTGTCACAAAAGAAGGAAATTCAACAGATTTGTGGCATAAGCATTTGGGTCACATGAGCGAGAAGGGCTTAAAATTCCTTGTTGGTAAAAATTTATTGCCAGGTTTGAAATCCTACAATCTTGATCTTTGTGAGCATTGTATATATGGTAGACAAAGAAGGGTTTCATTCCTTAGAGGTGGCCATGACAAAAATAAAAATGTGTTAGAATTGGTACACTCAGATATGTTTGGGCTTGTTAACATCAAATCATTAGGAGGAGCATCATATTTTGTAACATTTATAGATGATGCATCCAGGAAGGTTTGGGCATATCCTATAAAAAATAAAAGTGAAGTGTTTGGAATATTTCAAAAATTCCATGTTGTTGTTGAAAGAGAGACTAACAAATTGCTGAAGTGTTTAAGAACAGATAACGGTGGAGAATATTACTCAAATGCATTTAAGGAATATTGTAACAGGTTTGGCATAAAGCATGAGAAGATTGTGCCTGGTACTCCTCAACAGAATGGTGCCGCAGAAAGGATGAATCACACCATTATGGAAAAGGTGCAAAGTATGTTGTTCAATTTCGGTTTGGAGAAGAATTTTTGGGCTGAAGTAGTCAGGACCGCTTGCTACCTCATAAATAGATCTCCAACTACAACCTTGGATGGCAGTATCCCTGAAGAAGTTTGGATTGGTAAGAGTTTTAATTATTCTCACTTGAAAATCTCTGGATGTGAAGCATCCATACATATTCCCAAAGAAAATAGAACTAAGCTATATGATAAATCTATGAAATGCACTTTTTTGGGATATGTGGATGAATATTTTGGTTATCGTCTATGGGATCCAGACAAACATAAAATTATTAGAAGCATGGATGTTATATTTAATGAGTCAGAAATGTTCAAGAGGACCATAGGTGAGTTGGAGGTCAAGAAGGTTATTGACAGGCTTAAAGAGTAGCAGGAAAACATACCACCAATACAAGAAAATGAATAGCAAATTTAGGAGCATGAAGAACAACAAGTGGAAAATGATTAACAACAAGAAGAAGGAATCTTGCAGGAACCTTTACAGGAGATTCAACCTGATAATGCACCACCACAGTTGGTTCGCAGATCTTCTAGGCCTCATAAGCTTTCACAAAGGTATCCTCATTCAAACAATATTTTGTTGACTGATGAAGGTGAACCTAATTGTTTTCAAGAAGCTTGTAAAGTCGAGCACAATAAATAATAGAAGAAATCAATGGACGAAGAAATGAACTCTTTGTAGGAAAATAAAACTTGGGAGTTGGTAAACCTCCCAAAAGGTAGAAAGGCTCTACAAAACAAATGGGTGTACAAGATTAAGCATGAAGGTGATGAAAAGAAGGAGAGGTATAAAGCAAGGCTAGTGGTGAAAGGTTTTTCCCAAAAAGAAGGTATTGACTTCACTGAAATTATCTCTCCTGTTTTTAAAATTTCACCCATTAGAGTCATTCTTGGTCTAGTTGCTGCTTTAGACCTAGAATGTGAACAGTTAGATATAAAAACTGCATTCCTTCATGGTGAATTGGAGGAAGAAATTTATATGGAGCAACCAAAAGGCTTCATAGAAAAAGGCAAAGAAGGCCTTGTTTGTAGGTTGAAGAAGAGCCTCTATGGGTTAAAACAGGCACCTCGACAATGGTACAAGAAATTTGATTCATTCATGTTGGAACATGGTTTTCAGAGGTTGGAAGCTGACCACTGTGTCTATATCAAGAGGTATGATCAAGGAAAGTATATCATATTATTGTTATATGTGGATGACATGTTGATTGTTGGGCATGATAAGAATAAGATCAATAGGTTGAAGAAATATTTGGGTAGCAAATTTGCAATGAAGAATTTGGGACCAACACCATAGATATTGGCCATGCGGATTATGCGTGATAGGAAAAACAAAAGGTTGTGGCTGTCACAAGAAAAATATATCAAGAAGGTGCTTGACAGGTTTAATATGAAAGATGCCAAGCCAATTGGTACACCCCTTGCAACCCACTTCAAGCTGAGTACTGAATTATGTCCTAGTAATGACAAAGAGAAAGAAGAAATGAGCAAGATTCCTTATGCTTCAACAGTTGGCAGTTTGATGTATGCCATGGTATGCATACGACCAGACATTGCATATTTAGTGGGAGTAGTGAGTAGGTTCCTTGCCAATCTAGGCAAACAACATTGGCAAGCAGTAAAATGGATTTTGAGGTATCTCAATGGTAATAGTCATTATTGTTTATTTTTTGGTCATGATGAGATTATGCTTGAAGGATTTACAAATGCGGATATGGCTGGAGATATGGATACCAGAAAGTCCACTACAGGTTATTTGTATACATTTGCAGGTGCAACAGTATCTTGGGTGTCAAGGCTACAAACAATAATAGCCCTCTCTACAACAGAAGCAGAGTACATAGCTACAACAAAATCTCGTAAAGAGATGTTGTGGATGCAACGATTCCTAGGAGAAATTAGAATAAATCAAGACAAGTATGTGTTATATTGTGATAGTCAGAGTGCCATTCACTTGGCGAAAAACCCAACATTTCATTGAAGTATTATAAGTATTTTTTTTTTTGGAATTTTGAAATATTTTATAATATTTATTTATTTAAGTGTTAAAGTATATGAAATGGTTTTTTTAAGGGAATTTTTTAAAATAATTGTGAATAAGATTGCGAGTTTTTGTTATTTAAAATAGATTTTTGAATGTATAAATAGATTCAACATCTTGAAAACTTTTCAAATAAGATTAAATAACTTAAACTAAATATTTTAAAAATATCGGTTTTGATTAAAACCATGTAATTTTGTCTATTAGTTAGACTACTATAAAAATATATTTAAAATCATGTCATTTTGTCTATTAGTTAGACTACTATAAAAATATATTTAAAACTAGGTCATTTTGTCTATTAGTTAGACTACTATAAAAATATAATTTTTTTTCCAGAAGAAAAAAATGCTCCTATTAAAATAAAAAAGTACATATACATAGCATATAGCCTCATTAATCCAGACAACAAGTGAGCCAAGATAGAAGAAGGGCCCCAATATAAGCCAAAGGCATAGCCCATAACATCTCAAATGACAACATTTTCTCTAGGATGTAAAACTAAAGATGCAAATAAAACAAAGTAGAAAGATTGGAGAATATTGTAAATTGTAAATCCCACATAAAGTCCTAATGCAGAGTGCTGAAGCGATTCATGGCAGGCAGAGCCATGATTCCTCTAGTATTGAGTAGTCAACCTTGTATCAATAGTGCAAGAAACCAGGGGATATGCCAAAGCCAACCTTTGAAAGACCATTAGCCACCGTGTTACATTCCTGGTATACATGAGAGATGATATATGCAGAGAGAGATCCCAGAATGTGCTTGATCCTCCTAAGCCAACCTAGAAGAAAGGGGGGAAAGAATTCTGTAGTTCCCTTGATACCATCAATAAGACCCTTAGAGTCCCCATAGATATTCAATGAGCTTATTTTCTTGTGTTGTGAAAACCACAATAACCCCCACAAAGAAATAATCTACGCTCTAGTGTTGGATCCAGAGCCACTATGCCATCATGGATGATATTGTTTGCCCATATCAAGGTGCAAGCCAACACCATAGCCATAGCTGCCATGTTGAGCAGCATCATCAAAGAAGACAGTGGCGAAATGAATAGTGGGGGGCCTTAATCTGTAAGAGTGATCAACAAATTTATCTGCAATATGTGAGGTGGCGTTCATCCAAGATAGTATCTTATGCATAATCCAACGATAATCAATTTTCTGACCTTCAAACAGGAACTGATTACGGGCCTTCCAAATTTCCTAAATGGTGAATAGGGGAAGTGCCATAATTTTTTTTTATTTTTATTTTTTTAATTTATTTTTTAAATTTATTTATTTATTATTATTATTATTATTTATTATTTTTATTTTTTTGAACATTAATCCAGTCAATCATAAACTCTTCAAAGTCGTTCATCTGCCAAAAAGTAATATGAAGGGTCAATGCATAATAGTTCCAAATCTGATTTGTGTATGGGCACAAGAAGAAAATATGTTGTACATATTCTGATTTTGCCTTGCAAAAGATATAAATACCTGGGCCCAAATGTCCCCTTTTCCCTAGATTATCCCAAGTAAGGATCTTGTTTCTCCAGACCAACCAGGGAAATAGAATGATTTTGGTGGCAACCTTCCATTTACATATTCTGGAAAACCACGATTTATTCATATGGGCATCTTTTTGTGCCAACAACCACCTGTATGAGTCAGCCACAATGGGTGTATCTTTAGCCATCCTTCCAAATTATCCAGTTGATACAACCACCACTTATGTCATAGCACAACCCCGCACTAGTCAATATATTTACATAAGCCTCCCATTCAAGATTACATATGCCCGCCAGGTTCAGCTATGTCGCATTTTTCCATATCAGACAACCAACCTCCCATCTTTTTATGATTTGAGATATGAAGAAGAAGTCTCCACACTGAATCATTGACAAGTTGAGCTCATTCAACATAGAAGCCAATGTCAATCCCCTTAATCGGGTCTGAGCATATTTAAATTTTATGTCCATTGCCAAACTCCCATGCCATTACATGTCGCCACCAGTCCCAGATTTTGACAAAAGAGCATCATATCAACGATCCTCTGGTTAGTCGAATATTTGTGTCCCTGTAAATAAATTCCATATCCTGACCCTTCAAATACTTGTTTTTAAATATCTCCTACCAAATCTGATTACCATTTCTTTCCCACCACAAAGATTTAATAAGCATCGTCTTCCCAAAGATACATTGATCTAGCAAACCCCATCCCCCACATTCTGTGGGGATCGTAAGATCATTCCATTTACACAGGTAGTATTTAAACACAAGATTGTTCCCAACCCAGAAAAATGTGATGTGATAGCTTGGAGCTTATTAGCAATTGTGGATAATATGGAGTATAAATGTGCCGAGTACACAACTAATTATTGTATAACAACTTGAGTGAGAATATATCTGGCCCCCAACGAGAGAAACAGGTTTGTCCAGGTGCACAATTTCTTCTTATATTTATCAACCAACCACTTCCAATCCCCCGGAACATACCTGTTGGGTTTGAGCCTGAAACGCAGATAAGTAAAGGTCCCTTGAATAGGAGTTGTCCGCACATTAAACAAATTAGCAATATATCCAATGTCTTGCATATCCCCAACTGAGTGATATATGCATGATTTATTTCAATTAGATATCAAACCCGTAGCTGCACCAAATCTGTGAAGAATCTGATGTAGAACTAACATTGGGACCTGAAAACAATACAAAAGCAAGATGTCATCTACAAAAAATAGTTGAGTGTTGTTTACTTGCGTGGTGATGTTGACTCCTTGAAACTATCCAAGCGATCTACAATCCTTAATCTTTAAATTGAAACCATCCAAAGCTAGTATGAAAATGAGAGGTGAGAGCGAGCAACCTTGTTGGAGGCCTCTGCCAACGCGAAAAAAGGGAGTGGGAAGGTACTTGATCAGAACAACAAAACTAGCAGATGTGATATAGGCCATGATCCATTCCACATTGTGTATTTGGAATCCAATCTTATGCAACAAGAGGTGGGTATCAGACTAATCCATGCAATCATAAGCCTTGTGAAGATCAATCTTCATAACCAAAGCCTTTTTTTGTGTGTGGATGGTGCGAATAGCCTCCTGTGCCGAAGCAATAACATCGTGTATTAATCGGTCACTTAAAAACCCAAATTGCTCACTAGTAATGTGCAAGTACAATATTCTTTTAATTCGACATGTAGTCAAAGTAGAGATAGTCTTATATAAGGTGTTGTAGAGGGATATGGATCGGAAATCTCCAAAATTAGTGGGATTTGAGAATTTGGGAATAAGAGCTAGAAAAGTAGAGTTGATGGAACCCGAGATCTTCCCCGTAGTCCTATATTCCTCCACAATATCTAGGATGTTTTGTCCCCTGAGATCAGAGAAGTGCAGAAATAATTCCACCATCCATTCATCGAGGCCTAGTCACCTATCCTTGAAAAAGGATTTTAGAACTTCCAATATATCCTCCAAATTGGCAGCCCGGAAGAGATCCCCATTAGATTCATCAGTGAACCTACGAGGGTACCTCTCCAAAGCCCACATCTGATCGTTGAAACTCACCTCCTCTCGGTTTTTATATAAATTTTCAAAATACCTGACAACCTCAACTTGTATCTCTTCCGTAGTGTGCTTTGTCTCACCGTTCATATCCTCAATATGCCAGATTGTATTAATCTGTTTCCGGTGGTTTGCAAATTTGTGAAAATATTTGGTGTTGCCTCTTGCAGCTAGGTTTCCCTACTCTTGAGCTTCCATGTGACTTCGTGTATGTGGAGAATCTTGTTTTTATGGTCCTTTAACATTCTGAGATATTCCCATTCTGCCTGCGTAAGGGATTTTTGCTCCATCGATTTTCCAAAACTAGCTATCTCCTTTGTAATCTGTTTAAGGTCCCAAAGCATCCGTTTCTTCTTGTTATGCTCCCAGTATTTGGTTTTTTTTCTTAATAGAATTGATCTTTTCCGTCTTAATCCCCATTGCAGTTACCATATGAGAATCAAGCATCTTAGTCCATGTTGATCTCACCAGTTTGTAATAGTCTTCGTCCTTTAACCAAACTCTGTTGAACTTGAAAGGAATGACATGTCTTTTGTCATCTAATCTCCATGGTAGAATAATATGCAAGTGATCAGAGATATAAGTCCTATGTACCCATGATCTAAGATTTCCCAAGTTCTCAACCAACTGTTCCTTTATAAGAAATTTATCTAGGTGCTTACCAATGTACTCATCCTCAATATAATTACCAATATAAAATAGCTCAAATATACCACCAAAGAAATTGATTAAAGTGTATTTTATATAAAAGTATATTTTTTGTTATTTTATATAAAATTATATAAATACACTTTTATATAAAATTAATTTTATATTTATATTTATTAAAAATTAAAATATCAAAATTTAAATGCTATGAGAATTTAACCTCAATCTCTTTTCCTTAAAAAAAATTAAATATCAAATTTTAAATAATTCAAACTTTAATAATAATATTTTAAAACATTCATAATATATAATTTCAATTTTATGGTTCTTTAATTTATCAAAATGTTATGGTTTTAAACGAAAACTGTGAGATGCTTAATTGTCAATATGTCATTTTTATTGAACTTATCACACTTTTTACGATTTAATATAATTTTTATTTTATAAAAAATATTAAGAAATATTAAATTTTAATTATATAATTAATAAAAATTTAATTTTATAAAGTATATTTTTATCACACATTTAAAATATAATACAACCTCTTAAGTTGATCTAATTTTATTGTAAAAGTTTTTATAATTTAACTAAACTCTAAGTCGATCCAATTTTTAATTGCAATATAAAAAACTTTTAAGAATTTTAAATTAACTACATTCATTAAAATTTATATAAAATCATTAAACCCAAATTTTACAAATCAATGATAAACTAGTTTTTCAAACGAAAACTAATTTGAATTTAGTAACGGGTAACAAATGTCATTGTTCACTTGTATAAATCTGAAACTTTTATATATATATATATATGATAGTTTAAGTTTTTTATTTAATTAAGAAGTTGGATTTAGCTGGAAAATCACATCATTGTGAACTATAGAAAATGTAGAATAGAAATATAGATGTTAGATTGCCCATAAAAATAGAATAACAGGTTTATCCATATTTATGGTAGATATGATAGTTTGCACTCACAATAATTAAATAAATAATCAAAATTATTACAAAATGTTACACTTTTATTGATGAGATAATATATTTTCTCATATTTAAAAAATTGGATTTAACTAAATATGGTAAAATAAGTATAAATATTGTAAAGTAAGTATAAAAGATATAGAGTAGAAATAGAAATAGTATATTATCAATAATAATAGTTTTAGAAACAGTATATTATCACTAATAATAGTATAATAGGTTTATTTCGCTGTATTGTAGAAATCATAGATTGCAATCACAATGATTAAATAAAGAATCAAAATTACCACAAAATGTTACAATCAAAATTACCACAAAATGTTACACTTTTATTAATAAGAAGATGTAGAGTAGAAATAATATATTTACCAAGATTTATTGCATAACTGAGGGGATTACAATCAGAATAACTATATAAAGAACCAAAACACTGCAAAATGTTATACTTCATGGATGATAGTAATGCTCACTTTCTGGAGGCAACTTTCATTTGACCTAATTATATATCACATGACATTTTATTACAATGCTTTTAATTGTTGATATAGTTAATTTAGTGCTTTGCACTACTAAATGTACCTTATTTACTAGAGATGACCTCCATACATAACAACCTAATTATCCAACCACTTTCTTTAAACAAAAGACATGAAAGATGGATGAATTTAGAGTGACTTGGAAGTTTCAACTTGTAGCTTAATATCCCAATAAGTTTGAAGACCTCCTAGGGGCTATAAAACTTTGGAACAAGCTTTTGGTGGTTGTTTTCTTTGAAGGAGGTCTACTTATAAGGATACTAATAAAGAAGCACAAGATATCCTTCTTCAAAATGGTGTTCAGAGCGATGTTGATCATCCTATGTCTCCATTTTATTCAAATCCATTACAAAATTATCCTTCATAGTGCATAAAATGTTGGCCCAAGTTGTGAGGGATTTATCCACTACTTGCACCTTAGACATTTTAAGTAAGTAGGATGGTATTCTTGGGGATTTTGTTCATAATAAGCCTCGAAGGGAGTCATTTGAGGGAAAATATTAAGCACCATGTAGTAAGTCAATGATTGACTTACTACATGACCGCCCTTAGGGGCTATAAAATCGACGCTTAAGGGGCTATTGGAAGATTTAATAAGGCGACAAATTGCGCCATTTGTGGGTGAAATTATCGCTTGACGGTTGGTGGAAAGGCTGGATTCATAGAACAAATAACAAGTTTTATTGTTTTGCAGGATAGATAGCAGAGCTTGGTTCCAGGAAGCATATATTTCTCAGTTTTTAACCTTTTTGAGATCAAGAAGAGCCTAGAGAGGGGTTTTTTAGTATTTTGAACTTAATGGAAGCATGAAATTTCTAATTTAAATACTACATGATGGAATTTTTGCAGAGTCAAGTCCTTTAGTGCTAGAGACAAATAGAGGTTTGAGGCCATATGGAGGTATATTTGAGCAAGGAAAGTGCCTAGTTAGAGGTTTTCTAGCCTTCCAGTTACATCTGCAATAGTTGTTACTTTAGTAGAGTGGTTATTTTCAGTCTTTTCTCAGTGTTCTTATGGGAAAACCCCTTTTCAACACTTCATTGTGAGGTAGTTTTTTATTTATGCTTTTCATTTTAGGTAGAGTACAACAACCTATTGTGAGAGAGTCATTTTTTTGTTGACATAATCATGACTTGCTATAGGGAGTCATATTTTCGAGTGAGAATTATTTGTAGAAAAATGTTTCTTTGTAGGAGAAACAATGCTACTCGAGAGTCAACAATTTGTAATGTGCTCATTTGCTGCTGAAATCAATAAAGAAACCTAGCAGTGGCGCAGGACCCGAAGACGTAGCCTAAGAGGGGTGAACTCCGTTACCACTTGTTGGTTTCTTCTCTGCATGTTTATCATAGTGAGTTGCATATGAATTTGTTTCACTTTTAAGTTCATGTGAAAACTTAACCACTCGAGTATCTTTGAAGAGGTTGCAATTTTTTTTTTTTTTTTACTTTTGAAGACCCAAGTTTATCAGGCTTGTAAAGTGTCAGAGGACGATTGAAGTTTCATTTTCATATCACATGGTATCAAAGTGAGTTCTGACCAGATTGCAAGTATGGTGAAATTTTGCAGCATGCAAGGCTCCTAGAACTGGAGGAGATGAATTCCTCTCCAAGTGGAGAACATGGAATCAAGAAGATTGCTTGAAGCTGCAGAGAATAAAAAGAGGAAACTGATCCTTATGTTGTAGAATGTCCTTGAAGAGTAAATTGGGGAATGTTCAGCTACAAATGCTTACCCTAGGACTCAACAATTTTGTGGTCATGGAACAACTAAGGGTTGTACCATTTGCCATATTAAGAACACTACTTACATGTTAAATCACTAGAGTGGTTTTCTTAAGTCTGCATCTACCACTTCGTCAATAAAAGAGGAGGAGATGGTTAGGCTTCAGGAAGAGGACCAAGAGTTGCACGCAGAAAAGGAGGTAAAAGACACTTCATGTTCATTTCATTCTCTAAACAATGAACATGCTTATTTTGCATCATTTGAGAAACATACAAAGGGTATTGATATGAAATTATTGACCAAAATGGGGTACAAAGGTCAGGGTCTTGGACTTTATAGTCGTGGAATTGTTAATCCTATTAAGGTGAGAGAAGAACCTTGACATGAAGGATTAGGCTATCTTCAAGATGAAGTTGGAGAATTCTCCAAAGATGCAAGGTCAAAGAATTCTCCAAGTGTGAAATTTTTGAAGAAAGAACCCTTGCAGGTTGAAGGAGAATCATGTCATGATGATGACATTGAAGGTAAGACATCTCCAAAGAGATATGAGTACTTCAAAGGAAGAATGAAGTCAAGTTATCCTCGACAATCAAGTTATCCTTGCCAAACTCATAAGCTAAAGGACACCCATAAGAAACATAAGCGTCTTGATCATTCAAAGGCTTTTTATGATTACAAACAACATGATGATTTGAATAACATGTTGTGGAATGTTTTTCCTTGCAATTTTTGTCAAGAACCTAACCATTATGTAGCTAAGTGCCACAAAATGAAATCATTAATTAAGAAAATGAATATGTTGAGTGGAAATGAGACCAAGAAAGAAAATTATCGTCCAAGTTTAAAGACATTTGTGCCAAGGAATGCTCACAAAAAATTTTGCAGTTTGCAACGTAAGTGGGCACTATATCAAAAGGTGTTGGAAGCTGCATCCACATCTTCATCCAAAGAAGGCAAAACAAGTAATAAAATCATTTGAGAAGGAGAATATAAAGGAATGTGCAAGGCACGCCATACCCATTCCAGAAGCAGTTCTAGAAGGAAGTGCATTGCAAAAAGATAATTCCCTAGCATGGTGTGGTAAGAAATATTTGGACTATTTGTCTAATTAAAGACCACATTTCTTTTGTATTTCACATGTTGCATTTTCCTACAGTTGGGTATTTTGTAAAAGTGATGTTTGTAAATAAATCACTTATGTGAAAAAATGTTTTCTTTGGCATTGTTATGTTATGTTGGCTTGTTGATGAGTCAATTGTATTAAATTTGAAGAGTTGAATTTATTCCATATTGTAAGATGCATTTCCTTCATAAACATTGTATTAAGCATCCTAAAATTTGGGGATGAGCAGCGTATCACATTTAATATGCTAAAATTGTGTCAAGAACTCATTTATACAAGTATTTCCATGTGAAGCTTGTTTGTGTTATTTGCCAAAGTCTTTAGAATTTGATCTTTGGTATAGTTTTTGCAGAAGATGGCCATAGCATGTCATTGAAAAAATGCATCCAGTGCATCTAAGAGTACAAGTGCAGCTTGAGGACAACAAAGAAAAGTACAAAGCATGGCAAAAAAAATAACAAGTTGTTCATGATTTCCAGGTGTAAGATCAAGTTTGCTCATGTTTAAGCAAGGAAAGACTTCAAGGTAAAGGTGTTTGAGTCGACAAAGAAAGATGGTCATGAAGAGAATCTTCAGATTCCATTCATTAAATATTTTGTTCTTGAATGTTTAGAAGAATTTCAACATGTTAAAATTCTTGATAGGAGGATAAGGACTTCACAATGCAATGTGGAGTACCTTTGAATAAAGGCTCAAAGGCACCAAGACAAGTTGAGCAAGGAGGATTGATATTAGGAAAATGGAGTTGTATCCTCACTTATTTGTTGAGTGAAGACAGAATTTTAGAGGTCCAAAAGTTCCTAGTGGGGAGGTATGATCTGAAGATAAAAAATCGGTTCAAAAATGAAAGTGTGTGGAATCTCCTAAAATTAATGCTACATCATAGTGTTTGTTGTCCTGATTCCAACATTTCTTGAATCACCTCAATCCGATGTGAGGAAGTTATGATGTTCTGAAGTTTTGTCCAAACAACTAAAAAGTCAAACAATAGGGTTGATAGGGTTACCGACTAGGCAGACCATACAACTGACGTCATTCTGACTGGGTGTACAGAAAAAAAGAGGACCAATCTCGGGCTCAACAAGTGGTAGGGTCGTACGAGGCTAGGTGGCATATTTTTATTGGTTTAAGGGTTTCGTAGTGGACCAATGGTGAGGTGCCATGTGGCCCAATGAGAGGGTGCCACATAGCCCTTAGTGGTTGGTTAAAATTTTTATAGGTCAGACGACTGGCCTCAGTGGGGTTTGACCCCTAAACCTCATTGCAGCAAGTCCAATGTCCAACTATTAGGCCACAACTTTGGTACTTAATATGTATGGGTTTTCATTTATATTTGATATGTAATGGTTTGTGCATTGGGAGAAGGGGGCAGGGAACTTGGTCCTAGCCCCAAGTCATATGCAGTCAATGTAAGCACATGGAGGAGCCAATGGAGGGGCTAGGTAGTTAGCCTTGTCCCCTAGTTGTGTCATAGAATAAGATCCACGATGGAAGAAAAGGCGTTTTAATGGAGAGAGAGGGAACTAGGCCTCGATCACGGTCCCATCATTAAACACCTAAACACAACCTCCAGAGCAAGAACTTAGCTGGTCGAGGTGGGTGGTTAGCCCCGACCCTCGACCAAGTGAATGCCATGTGACCAATGACCAAGGAAGAGAGGGCTTAGCTGGCGGGTGTAGGCAGTTAGCCCCGACCCTAACCATATGTGCCCACATGACCGCCCTTAGGGGCTATAAAATCGATATGTAAGGGGTTATTGGTGGATTTAATGAGGCGATAAATTGTGCCATTTGTGGGTGAAATTTTCACTTGGCGGTTGGCGAAAAGGTTGGATTTGTAGAATGAATAACAAGTTTTTCCATTTTGCAGGACATATAACATATCTTGCTCAATTTTTAAATTTTCGAGCTCAAGAAGAGCCTAGACATGGGTTTTTGAGTATTCTAAACTCAATAGAAGCACCAGACTTCTGATTTTAACACTATATGATGGAATGCTTATAGAGTCAAGTTCTTTAGTGCTAGAGATAAAGAGAGTTTTGAGGCCAAAAGGAGGCATATTTGAGCATGGAAAGAGCCTAGTTAGAGGTTTTTTTAGCCTTCCAATTAAATTTGCAACAAATTCTACTTCAGTAGAACAACTATTTTTAATATTTTCTCAGTGTTCTTATGAGAAAATCCCTTTTCAACACTTCATTGTGAGGTAGTTGTATGTTTATGCTTTTTAGATTTAGGTGGAGTACAAGGACTTGTTGTGAGAGAGTCCTTTTTCTGTTGACATAATCATGACTTTCTGTAGGGAGTCATATTTTTGAGTGATAATTCTTTGTAGAAGAATATTTATTTGTAGGAGAAACAATGCCACTCCAGAGTCAACAATTCATAATGTGTTCATTTACTGCTGAAATCAATAAAGCAGCCTAGTATTGGAGCAAGGATCAGATACGTAGCCCAGGAAGGGTGAAATCCATTATCACTTGCAGGTTTCTTCTCTGCATGTTTATCATATTGAGTTGCATATGAGTTTGTTTCACTTTTAATTTCATGTGAAAACTTAACCACTCATCTTTGAAGAGGTTGCAAAACTAGTTTTACTTTTAAAGACCCAAGTTTATCAGGCTTGCAAAGTGTCATAGGATGATCAAAGTTTCATTTTTAGGTCAATAGGAAGTCATTGGAATGTTGAGAGGTAAATTTTGAGAACCTACTTCTCTGTGTATAAATTTACACAACTGGAAATGCAATCTCCAAGTGTGTTTTGAGTGTTCAACCTCTGTTTTGGTATCAAAGCCATATGGGAGTTATAGGGTTGAGTGTTAGGCCCCTATACTACTAGTGTAACCCCTTATTGTTATTAGTACAACCCCCTTATTATATTGATGTACCCATGTAGTGCCCATATTGTTACTATTGTGCCCCATAGTAGCCCACTATTGTTATTATTGTGCCCTTACATTATTATTGTTATGTCGGATTTGATTACATTATGACCCCTTAGACTCCTATATATAGAAAGGAGGTATTTTCATTTGTACCATCCAAGAATAGTTCATTTATGTAATGTAAAGGAGGTTGCCCCCTCGAAGAGGCTGAATTCTAAGGCGTTGATCTATCTTTTCTATCTTTTTTGAGCTAGTTTCATAACAAAAACACATTTCAATTTCAAAACCCTATTGTAGGATATGGGTTTCCCCATTTTCTAAGGGAGCATAATTTAGGGCCTTAAAATGACTCTAGAAGTTCAAAAATTTAAAAATGCCAAAGTTAGTAAATTGTGCTAGAAATTAGGAAACTGAAAGGAATTAGTGTTGGGGTCCAAGTGGAATAGGTGAGTGACCACCAATATCCACCTATATCATTCATCCCCCTTTGGAATCAAAGGTAACCATTGTGTTGAGTGCCTCCATGAGATGGGGAAACTTCTGCTGAACTTGGTCCTTGATGAGGCACTTGTTTAGTGTAAGAGCTAGCCAAATTTGATAACGTGATATAGTTGGATCCTCTATTGGATAATTTTATTAATATGTGTGTCCATGATTCAATCATTCATGACCTATTCAATGCAATCTATGTTGAGATTTGTTGGTGTTAGCTACTAAGCAATTACTAATGTGTCCAAAAATGGTGGAATGCATGCCAATAGGCGATCCACATTAAACATTGGATGTAGGCCAAGGAATGGGGGAATGTTGAGCTCAAAATAATTGTCACCCATAGCCTTGGTGATGGTGTAAAGACCATATCAAAGTGGTGAAATCTTTCAATGGGGTTGGGTAAGGTGTGCCTTCTCCAAATGCACCAAAACTTTGTCGCCCACTTGAAACTTATGTGGCACCTGTTCAACCTCACAATTGCTTCTTTTTGACACCCTTTTTCACTCTATCTATTTATTTTTTATCTTCATAATAACACACTGGGCATCAAATCACAGGAATTACAACATGAAAGGTGTCCATATTGTCTTGTAGTTCATAAATTGATAATTTTATTTATTATTTAGTTTAATGTTTACTTTAGCTACCAAATTGCAATGATTCTCCAGCTAATACATGGTTTTGCAGCCAAGTCCGCGGGTTGACATGTTCCAAGGTGCCATATGGGAAGTGAAATATATGGGTAGGTGGAAATTGATGAACTAAATGATTTCCTCCTACTCTCATGAACCAGATCGAAGGAAACAAGTCTTGGTGATGAAGTCGAAGATAAATTCAACCTTTGTAGTCAGCAATTGGTGAGTGCGAACAAGATTTATGCCTCATGATTTTCTTTGATAAGAGAAAATCATGAGTGAATTATGTTACAATATCTTTTCATGTTAAATATAGTTTCTATCGATATGGATTAGGTGTATAGCTCTGAAAAATTTATTTCCATGATCTCTATAAATATGCCTCTCAGTATAAATGAAAATAATGATAGTAAGGATGTGACAATGAGATTGAAACTTTGTTTTTAATACTCTATTTGTAAAATAAGCATTTTGTTTTCTCATTCATGCCTGGTTAAGTGCTTGATCGATGGAATGTGATTTCCTACTTCCCATGGAGGGCCCCCTTGAGACAATAAGGATTTTTATTTCGTTTTAGTAGTTAGAAATTATCTTTACATTCTCAATAGCTTTCTATTTGTTTGATCGGGTAATTGCATTTTTAATTTCTTCCATACTGGAATTGAGTCTATTCTACTAACCATTTCTTTATTCAGAAATTTTGGATGCACATGGATAGAGCTTAGCATAAGTGATATAGTTTTACATTTAAATAAAATAGACATAACTTTATATTTCTTATAGACAATGGATTTATTCGTAGAATTGCATGTTAAATTTCAAGCATATGTGATATTTAATTTAAGCAGGTGTGAGTGTGTTTAAGTGAGAGTTTGTTTCATTTTATTTTCATGCAAGTGTGATTTCTATTTATACAGATGTGTGACGAGATTAATAGTACTTTTCATATTTCCAAATGAGTGTGTATGTAATTTTTATTTACACAAAGTATGGAATTTAGTTTCATTCATGAAAAGTGGGATTGATTTATATTTATGCAGAAGTGTGAGAATTTTATTTTAAAGCAAAGTGTGGAATTTTACAAGAAAAATTAGTTTTGTTTGAAAGAAAGAGAGTGTGATCATCATTGTAGATTTAATCTTATTTTCTAGGAATAACTAATTTATTCATGTGCATCTCAATAACTGAGTTCAATTTAGAACTTTTGTGAATAATAAAATATTTTTAGCACTTACAGTGCAACTACACTTCATCAGTTTACTTTCCCTGGTTGATAATTTATGTAATAAATTTAAGGTCAATTAAATTGTCAAATATTTTGGCACCATTACCGTATATAGAAGTTTTGTTCCTTCCTTTTACTTAAAAAAACAACAAAAAATATAGTTATAGGGAAAGAGATTCTAGAGTTATGTTTATAAGTAGAGGTAAAATATTAATTCCAACATCATCACTCACCCCAGCATGACCTTGTAGTGGCACACCACCCACTCAAACTCATATTCCATCATTTGCAAGCAAACATAAACTTCCTAAGGTACTCAAATCTGAAATCCAACCTGTAGATTCACCAACCTCATCAATTGAAGCCATAATAGAAGAAGAAGATCTTGCATCCCCAATAGAAGGAGTATTTTTCCTATCTTCAACTTGAGATAAACTTCTAGGACAAGAAGTAGAAATCCCTAGTGAAGAAGAGGAGGAAGAAACTTATTTTAATGTACCATTGACAGAAGAACCAGAAAAACTAGAAGAGGAATTAGAATCCCCAAATTTCGAACCCTACATTAGTTCTAAAGAATCTACAATGGCTGGAGAAGGGGAAGGAGAGGTACATAATATCAATGGTGAACAACCTAGGATTGGAGGAGGAGGAGGAGGATATAGGGTAGGTGGAAGAGGTGGAGGAAGAGGGAGAGGAGGAAGTAGAGGAGATCTAAAACCTTTTGAATTTCCTATCCTTGATGAAGATACAATAGCTATAATGAAAAACATCTCACCCTCCATCCTTCAAAATTTTCATGGATTAAGAAGTGAAGATCATGATAAATTTCTCTTTGAATTTGAAGTCTTGTGTAGATCATATGATTACTTTCTTGACACTTAAAAGTTGAAATTTTTTCCAGCACCTCTTATGGATGGAACATTAAAATGTTTCATGGGCTTAGAAGTAAATTCTATAAGAACATGGAAACAAAAGAAAAATACATTCTTAGAGAAATATAAGGATTATTTTATGCCCCATAATATTAAGGATTAATTCTTTAAAATTATGCAAAAATAAGATGAAAATCTTGAATATTTCATTGAAATGTTTGCTTATAATGTTAAAAGGGCTACAATGCATGGTTTAGATTAAGAAACTTTGAAAGTTCTCTTATTAAAATCCATCAGATATAAGTGGATTGATCTTATCAATTTTATGGGTAAGGGAGATATTTCTTAGTTATCATTTGGAAAAAATTGTGAGTTATGCATACATATTTCAAGACATAAGGCAAGAACTAGGAGAAATCCAGGAGACCCTTTCGTGTCTAGGAATAATAAATATACAGTTGGGATAGTAAATAGGGTTGAATTAGGAAATTTGCTTGATAACTTTAAAACATATATTTTTGGGTGTATTAGTGAACAAGTAGATACCCTTAAAGTACAAAACAAGAAAAAGGTTGAAAATGTTGCATTATCTATATTTTGCCCCAAATGTATAAAAAAACATACATAGAGACAACGCCCTCTTGACTTGAAAAGTGTAGAAACCTGTGTTATTTGTGCAGAAAATCATGATACAAAGGAATGTTCTTCAATACAAGATCTTAAATTTATTTATCAAGAGGAAGTAATACCAAATCAAGTAGATCCCCTTAGTTTCATTGCTAAGAGACCACAAAAAAATTCACAACCAAATATGACCCAAGGTTTTAACACTCAAACCTTTGTACAACCATCACAAAATAATTGGACTGCACCCATGCCTTGGCAATATTGGCCTCAACCTTGGGTACAAGGATGGAAAAAATACTTATGAAAAATATCCTCAATATCCTTAATATCAACAACCTTACCATGTTTTTCCACCACAATATTTTCCTCAGCGTGTTCAACCAACTCAACCTCAGAATCCAAATCCAAAACTTTCATTACCATTTCCTCAAAGACCAAATCAATTTCTTGCCCAACCACTTCCAAATACGAATAATAATAAAAGTTCACAACCTATTTACAATATGGAAGGACAAAATTTCCAAACCTACATGATAACTCCATTAGATATAAAAAATTTCCAATTTAGATCTAGTAGAGTATTGGAAAAGAAGTCACCATCAGCTGTTATTCGGGAATTTCAAAAGGAAAATCTCTCTGAAGAAGAGAAGTCTCTTAATCAAGAAGAAAATCTTAAAAACAAACCACCCCAAAACTACACATTTTGATGATATTCCAATAAACTCAACTCCCATCGTAGAACAACCTTCAGCATCTATTACAACACCACCTTTTCCCAAGAGATTGAAAATTGATAAAGGGGTAGAAAAATAAATTTTATTTGTTAATTATGAAATGATAGATGAACTGAGGAATGTTTGCCTAAAAATTATTTTGTTACAATCTATCAAAGAAATACCAAATTTTGCAAAAAAAATTAGGGAGTTAAGTATTAAAAGACCAGGAAGAAAGAGAGAAGAATTTAAAAGAATTCAATTAGTTGGAAAACATGCCAATATCATGACAAGAAAAGCAAAAATTCAGAAATATCTTGCTATAGGAAGTACCATTATGAAAACACATATCAATGGTATTGAAATTCCAAACACATTAATTGATTTAGGAGTATTTATAAACATCATGAGTAAACAAACTATGAATCAATTGAAACTTCCTAATCTTCAATATACACCTACATTATTGCAATTAGCAGATAAATATGTTATCAAAACTTATGGTGTATTAGAAGACATATTTGTATCGTTAGATTCTTGGGAATATCTTGTTTACTTTATGATTGTAACTCCCAAGAATAATTTAGGAGGACATCCATTGATTCTAGGAAGACTATGGTTAGCTACAATTGACTCTTTTATAAGTTGTATCTTTGGTGATATGTTTATTTCTAATAGAATTTCAAAAACGAAATTCACATTATATCTTCCTACAAAAAAAACAGTAGATGTAGAAAGAGAAGAATGGATAGATGATGATATTGATATACAACCAATCTTTGCTACTTCACAAATAGATGAAGAAGATCATATTTTGAATTTAATGGAAAATAATGAGTCTTCCCCATATTTTGAACCTAATCAAAGTTTTCAAGAACAATGTAATATTGAATATTTATCATCTCGTCAATTATCTTTACATTCTATGGAAAAATTTAGCAATTCTTCAATAGAAATATTTCCAGAAAAAACCTTGAATATCAATAATAATCTAGAAGAAATTCAAAACAAAGAATTAATAAATATTTTACAAGAACATTCCTTTGCTTATGCATCAAAATACACTGAAATAAAAGGAATTGATCCCACCAACTTGATACATCATATCTACATTGAAGAAAATGACAAACCAATCCAACAATATTAGAGAAGAATGAATCCAAATTGAAGGGAAATTGTTAAAGAGGAACTACAAAAAATGTTGAATGTGAATTTCATTTATCCAATACTAGATAGCGAGTGGGTTTCACCATTGGTAATTGTTTCTAAAAACAATGGAAAATGGAGAGTATGCATTGAATATAGGGAATTGAATAAAGTCACTTTAAACGATCATTTTCCACTTCCTTTTATAGATCAAGTTTTAGATACATTGGTAGGAAATAAATATTTCTCATTATTGGATGGCTTTTCTGGATATAACCAGATCTAGGTAGCTCCATAAGATCAAGATAAAACCACTTTTACCTGTCCATGTCGAACCTATGCCTACCGAGTACTTCCTTTCGGATTATGGAATGCACCTATAACATTCCAAAGGGAAGTTTTAAGCATTTTCTCTGATCTAATTCATGATTGTGTGAAGTCTATATGGATGATTTTATTGTCTATGGAAATTCCTTTAAGAAAGCTCTTACAAATTTGGAAAAAAATCTTGTTAGATGTAAGGAAGAAAATCTCTCATTAAGACATGAAAAGTGTTTTATGATGTTTACTAAGTGAATTATTTTAGGACACCATATTTCAAGGAAGGGAATTAGAGTGGATACATCTAAAGTAGAAGTTATTTCTAAATTATCAATTCCAAATTGTCAAAGAGATGTTAGAAGTTTTCTTGGATTTTCTGGTTACTATAGAAGATTGATCGAAAACTTTACCAAAATTGCTTCTCCATTTTTCTAATTACTCACAAAAGATTGTGAATTATTTGGAAATTGGATTGCCAAAAAACTTTTGAAACATTGAAAGAAAATATTTCTGAAGCACCCATTCTAAGAGGACCAAATTGGAAACTACATTTTCACATTTCCACTGATGCTTTAGATACATCTTTAGGATCTGTATTAGGAAAAAATGATTTAACTCCTTATGGAATTTACTACACTAGTAAAATTTGACTCTTGTAGAGTTAAATTAAACTATAACAGAAAATGACTTTTTAGTTGTTGTCCATGCCATTAATAAATTTAGACATTATATCATTGATTGTGAAGCCTTTGTACATATATATCATTCTACAATTAGATATTTAATGGATAAAATAATCACTAATGGAAGAATTACAAGATGGTTATTGGTGTTACAAGAATTCAATATTATTATCTTGGATCGACATGGAAAACACAATATAGTTGATGATTTTCTATCTAGGATTCAAAATGATAATAATGATGTACCTTGTAGAAGTTATTTTTCATGATGAATATATTTTTGCAATTCTATTAAATCTCCTTGGTTTGTAGATATTGCTAATTATTTGGCTACAAGGAATTTAGCACTATATTTATCTCCTCGAGAGAAAATAAAGGTAATTCAAATTAGTGCATCTTACTCATGGATAAATGGTGAATTATACAAGACATGGCTAGACTTGATCATTCAGAGATGTGTTAAAGAAGATGAAGTACCAAAGATATTAAAGGCTTGTCACGATGAACCACGTGGAGGATATTTTATGATAAAAGAACCACTTACAAAGTCCTTCTCTTAGGATATTATTGGCCTTCCCTTTTTAAGGATGCCAAAGAATATGTTAAGAGATGTGATAGTTGTCAAAGAATGGGGAAACATGTTCCTTGAGATGAAATACCTCCACAACCTGTGGGATTCATTGAACCTTTTGAGAAATGGGCTTTGGATTTTTTTGGTCCAATTAATCCACCATCAAGACAATAAAGGTACATTCTTGTTTGCTTAATTATGTTACAAACTGAGTAGAAGCTAAAACACTTTATTTTTCTACTGAAAATGTTGTAGTTTCATTTATTTTTGAGAATATTTTTACCCATTTTGGTGTCCCAAGGGAAATTGTAACAAATCAAGGTACTCAATCTACATCAAAGCTGGTACAAAAGATAATGGAGGAATACAAAATTAAACATTGAAATTCCACTCCATATCATCCACAAGAAAATGGACAGGTGGAATCCACCAATAAAGTAATTGAAGTAATTCTTACCAAGACTATGCATCTGCATAGAAGATACTAGGTATAAAAGATTCCATAAGCTTTATGGGAATACTATAACACATGGAGAAACACCACAGGACATACTCCCAATGGAATTGTTTATGGGAAGCAAGTCTTATTTGTTATTGAGTTCCATGTAAAGACCTTCAAGACAACAGAAAAATTAGGTCTTGATCTATCTAAAGCACAAAAAAATTATAGAGCAACTGAATGAACTAGATGAGATGAGACAACATGATATTCAAAGAACTAACATAGTTCAACAATAAATATCTAGGTGGCATGACAAATTCATAAAAGAAAGGAAATTGATTGGGCATTAATTTTTTACTCAAAGTAAATATTTTCAAGGAAAATTTCAAACTCATGGCTTGGGCCTTATGTGATTGAAACTATTGTTGATAATGGTGCAGTTAGGATAGGAACCATTGATGAAGAAAAAGTGACCTTCCTTGTGAATGGTCATCAATTGAGAATTTATCACAAACCATTGACAAGGGAAGAATTTGTTAAAAATCTGCAAGACAATATTGATTTGAAGGTGGTTAGGAAGGATTTTCCTTCCTCTCCAACTTGACTTTCAAAAGATTCTTGTTTTCTAAAAAAAAAACTGTATAAACATGAAACCAACATTGTTGGCATGTTTATACAGAAAATTTAGGATGAAAACCAAGAACTCTTGGCACCCTAGATTTTGTTTTTAAACCCTATTCTAATCCCATTTTCTTTGTAACCCTCTTTTTCTTTTCAAAATAAGCAACTACAGAATTGTTGAGAATCTATAACTTTAACAAAATTCTACATGTGATATTGATTGGGATCAAATAGGACAATTGAAGATATTGGCATAAGAAAATATGATCAAGCTTGCAATTGAAGGCATCCAAGGACAATCTACAAAGATCAATCAAAACATTGGAATCATGAACCTAAAGGTATGTAAATATTAGATTAAATAATAAAGGTAAGAAACATTAGATTATGAAATAAAATAGACATTTCTACAACGATTTAAAGTAATAATTTCTATTCCAACTTCAGACATAATTATAATACTATGTCCTATCAATTAAGTTTGTCGTAGGTCCATTCACTACTCATCATTACATAGATAGTCCACTCCATAAACCCTGTTTCATTGATAATTCTACCTTCATTCATACTTTGTTTTCCCAAAATCCTTTTCAACTCTTTTCCATTGATGATTTCATCTCATCCATACTCAGTTTTTTGAAGCCATTTTCGCTCCATAACCTTGTCAAAAGAAGAAGTTTCAGGTTAAGACTTCTCCAACATGGGTACTATTGTGAGGACAGACCCAGATGGGAATAAATTCATGGAGGGTTATCCAAAATTCAGACAGGTGTTACAACAGGGACAATGGTTGGAATTTATAGAGAAACTTAATGGTTATGACAAAGAAGTTACAAAGTCCTTTGTTGGAGAATTTGATGGAGTTGAGGCGGAAATTGGATATGTGAAAATAGAACTGAAAGAATCCTTCGTGGAAGAAGTAACCAAGATACCTAGGGTTGTTGAAAGATGGTTCAAGAATAGAGGAATTAAAGGAAGTGAATGGAGGATATTTCTCAAAAACCCAAGTATGGACACTTTAGTGTTTAAGAAAGGTATTCCACGTACAACTCTTAAAAACAAATGGATAAATTTATTGTTGATTATTCAAAAAATTATTACTTTTGATGGTAGATTCGGCAGTATGTTTTTCTATCATGTACATTTGATCATGCATTTCCTTGAGGGGAATGAAATTAATTTTCCTCATTTCTTACTCAATAGTCTGAAGAAAATGACCAGTATTACTCAGGGGAAAATATAATCCATTGAGAATATCGTGTATCATCACGACTTGATAGAAATATTGATTAAAGGCCACCTAAAAAATATAGGAGATGACTAGGAAAGTTTCTTAGTCAAAAACCACTTTAAAGAGGCAAAACAGGAAGAGCCCAACAACAAAATAAAGGGAAGTAGAAGAAGGTTATCTATAAACCCTAAAGATGACCTACCTCGATAACAAGAGCAACTCTCAGATGATGAAACTCCCCTTGCTAATGTATTATAAAATACCAACAAGAAGAATGTTATAAGAATAAATATCAGTGAACTCTCGATCAGGATGTGTAATGAGATAGGTGAGGGTGGCAGGAGTAATAATGATTATGGAAGGACAGAAGGACGTAACCACAGGGCTGAAGCCACCCTTCCAGCCAAGGTAATGAGTAGCAGGTCAGCGCAGGGCCCAAGATATCAGAGTGGGAGAGGAGGACTATAGGTGATTAGAAGAGGTGGCAGCGGTAATGGATGAGGGAGAAGGTTTGTGAGGGGATATTATATGAAGGTGATAGAGGGGAAAGGAAAGGGTATTCCAAGCAAGATGAAGGTGGAGCAGAGCGTTGCACAGTCAGCAGGAGCCATCGGGAGGATAGAAATTCTAGATATGTGAAACCTGAGACCCCTGTATCCCTTTACTCTGTTACAATAGATAGTATGGATAAAATAAGTTTATGTGAAGTCACTGTAGAAGGAAAGGGTTGGAGCAAGGTTGCCCTCCCCTCGGCATTGCATTGTGAGGGATAATTGAGTCAGAATTGGAGGAGGATTCGTGGTGAACAGGGGAACTATAGGCGGGAGCACAGCCTGGGTAGAAATTTGGGAAACGAGGGCAAGAAATCCACTACAATAGCAGAGGGGAAGCCAAAGAAAGGGGATTCAAAAGTTATGGCTTTAGCCCACCATGTGATACGCTTGACAGAGGGTATTATACATCTCCTGTATATTGATAATGGTGAACAATGTCAAACCCAAAAACAGGGTGGTGACTGCAATAGAAAGAGAGGAATACTCGAAAGGAAAATGGTAGTGTGGGAGGATGATACGAAATTTGAAAATCTGATTTTGGTGATTGATAATTGTCAACAGGTAAGGAAAGCAACTAGGATGGCATGCCCGGGTCGCGGAAGAGGACGCAGAGGTAGAGGACAACCAAGGTGTGAGAACCAGGAAATCCGGCCAACAGAAATCCCAAATAACCAGAGCAGAGGAAGATGGTCCACATTGACTGCAGTTCAGGAAAAGGAAAGAGCATACCAGGAAGGCACGCATGAGGACATCTGCCATATCATCCAAGACATGGAGACCAGTGCGTTGGAGGAGTAGTCAGAATCTGAGATGGAAGATTGGGTAGAAATGATTCGAGACCCAGGGAACACGTGGGGAAGACTGAGTTTGTATAGACAGTCTCTTCATATCTACTAGGTTCTTAAAAGTATCTGAAGAAGTAACAGAAATGGTTCATCAGTTTTGAATTTTTTTCATGAGGACATGCAATGATCTTCGTGTGGGGAAATTTTGAGCCTCAACATTTCTTCTTTTTGACACCCTTTTTCACCCTATCTATTTCCTTTTTATCCTCATAATAACACAGTATTTATAATCAAATCACAGAAATCACAACATTGCAAGTATAAAATTGCCTTGTATTTCATAAATTTATAATGTTATTTATTATTTAGTTTAATGTTTACTTTAGTTACTGAATTGCAATGATTATGTAGCTAATACATGATTATGTAGCCAAGTTTGTGGTTTAACAGGTTCGAAGGTGCAAGCTAGGAAGAGAAATATATGGGTAGGTGGCAATTGATGCACTCAACTATTTCCTCCTACTCTCATGAACCAAATCAATGGAAATAGGTCCTGGTGATGTGGTCAAGGATAAATTCAACCTTCACAGTTGGCAATAGGTGAGCGAGAATGAGATTTATGCCTCATTATTTTCTTTGATAATAGAAAATCATGAGTGAATTATGTTACGATATATTTTCAACTTAAATATTGTTATGCAACTAGCTCAGAAAATATAAGAAAAGATAGATCAATGACTTCAAAATCAGATTCTACAAGGGGGAAGCCTCCTTTACATTACAGAAATGAACAATTCTTGTATGATTCAAATGAAACAACCTCATTTATATATATAGGATTCTAAGGGGTCACAATATAATCAGAGTTGACATAAAAATAATAATGTAAGGGCACCGCAATAACAATAGTGGGATTCTATGGGACACAAAAATAACAATAAGGGGGCTACACTAATAACAATGAGGGAATGCACTAGTATTATAGGGACCTAACATGCCCCTCTCCTTTAAAAAAAACGTGGTCCTTAACGCTTGATTAGTTCTGGATGCTTCTGTATAAAATTCGCATCCTCCCATGTGGAATTTTCCATGGATAAGTTCTTCTACTTGATGAGATACCCTGAAATTGATCGATTTCATAGTTGTCGAGTTCTTGTTTCTGTGATTGATTCAGGTTCCAATATGATTTTTCCTTCCTAGTCAAGTTTTGGCAATATTGTTTGAATTGGGAGCTTATCACCTATAACCTTCTTTAAGCATGAAACATGCAAAAATGGGTGCACTTGGGAAGATGTAGGAAGCTCCAATTTGTATGCCATAATACCAATATTTTGCAACACCTTCTAAGGAACATAATACTTTGATGATAATTTATTATCCTTCTTAGCTTGCTTGAGGGACATTTGTTTGTATGGTTGTAGCTGTAAAAATACGTAGTTGCCTACATCAAAACTTCTTTCACTACGATGTTGATCTACCTGTTGTTTCATTCTATTCTGTACCAAAGTGAGGTTATCCTTTAAGAGTTGGAGAACTTGTTTTTGTGTCTCTATGTGATCTTCCACTACTTGAAACTTAGAATTTTCTCTTAAATATGATGTGATAGATGGTGGATTATATCCATAAAGTGCCATAAATGGGGTCATTTTTGCTGTAGTATGGAAGGAAGTGTTATACCACCATTTAGGCAGAGGTAACCACTTGACCCATTGTGTTTGTTTACCATATACAAAGTAATGAAGATATTCTTCCAAACATTTTCTTACTATCTCAATTTTCCCAACTAATTGAGGATGATAAGATGAGTTATGAGCTAATTGAGTACCCAGACAAGAAAATAATTCCACCCAAAATTTCTAGTGAAAATAGGATCTTTGTCGCTTACAATAATCTTTAGGTTTACATGTAGATTTTGAATTGTTTCCATAAATGCAGTAGCAACTCTATTGGGTTTAAATGGATGAGATAATGCACAACAGTGTGCATATTTGGTAATTCTATCAACTACCACCATGATGTCACTCTTTTCTTCAGACTTGGGTAAACCTATGATAAAATCCATTGAAACCTCCTCCGAATGTTAACTTGGAATGGATAAAGGTTGTAACAGACCCAGGGTCTTAATTGTCTCAAATTTATTTTGTTGGCAAACCAAACATTCGGCCACAAAATTCTGAATATCAAATTTAAGGCAATCCCAAAAAATTCCTTCTTAATCCTGTGGTAAGTTTTTAAAAATCCTAAGCACCCTCCTAAGGGAGAGGTGTGAAATTCCAGAAGAATATTTTCTTTGAGTTGGGAATTCTTACAAAGTTATAAATGATCTTTGTACCATAATGAATCATTTTTCCAACTAAATGTATCAGATGTACAAGGATCTTGCTACAACTTTTGATTGAGTGCCCACACTTCTTCGCCATTCTTCCATTCATCCTCAGTTTAGTTATCCAATCTGGTTGGATAATAGAAATGGCAGAAAGCAATGCTTCCACATCCTCATCCTTTCTTAAGAGTGCATTTGCAACAACGTTTTGCTTCCCTTTTTTGTAGATGATTTCAAAGTCATAACCCAACATCTTTGTGACCCATTTTTGTTGTTCTTCTGAAGATAATATTTGTTTTAAAAATTATTTAAGACTATCATTATTTGTTTTTACCTTAAATTTCCTTCCCATTAGGTAAGGTAACCATTTCTTAAGTGCATGTAGTATTGCCAACATTTCCTTCTCATAAATAGCTTTGTGTAAATACTTTCCTTTGTATGACTTTCAAAAGCAATGGGTCTTCCTTCTTGCATTAAACAACACCAATTCCATTTCCTGAGGCATCACATTCCATAATAAAGGTTTTTGTGAAGTCCGGCGTAGCTAAGATTGGTGCTTGTCACATTGCTTCCTTAAGATTCTCAAAGGCCTTAGTTGCTTCTAGATTCCAAGAAAATGCATCTTTCTTCAGTAATGTTGTTAGAGGTGTTGTTATTCTCCCATAATTCTTAACAAACTTGTGATAATACCCTGTGTTGTAGCCACTATAACACCTTGGGCATATTCAAAATTTTGGGTACCCCACCACTCACCCCAATCTACTAGGGTTTCGATAAGGCCCCCCAACCAGTTACTCTCCTCGTGACCTTGCCTATCCACCCCCTTTGGTGCGCCCACTCACATTATATACATTGCATCCACACATCATGTTTTATCTTAGATATAAGCCTTAGTATCACCGTAGTGTGTTAAAGGTCAATAGCTCCATTGATGTGTTAAGAGTCTCCGATGATTTCGAAACTCATCTTGGCACGATATGTATCGCTATTAGTAGTTTCCCTATATTTAGATGAGCATGTGTTTTATTTTGACTCTCCTTGCGATTGACAATATTAGGGTTTGGAAGAAACCACAGATCATTAAAAGGAGTTATCCTCTCCCCATTTTAACCTAATTTTCATTCCTTCAAGGGTGCTTTCTCATTGGCATCACATGGCATCATGGTGAGAGTCATTGTAGGGAATTTTCCCCTAGGGTCTTGATTGGTATTACCCCTCCACATGTGCATTTATATTTGCAAGAATGTAGGGTTTGAAAAGACTATGGTTTTTTTCCATATGTTATAAAACCCTAGGTTATCATAACCAAGAACGTAGGTTTAGACCTAGTGTTCTTAAGCTCCGCTGTGGTAGACATTACTTAGTTTTCCCTCCACCAAGTTTTAATGATTCTCAGTTGCATCAACCACATCGATCATGTCTTTAATGCTAATGAATGTAGGCATGCATTACCCAAAGTAAGGTTTTTTATGCATGGGAGTTATAGCCTCCAAAGCTTGGCATTTTTCTTTGCATGTAAATATTTGAATTGATGTTTCAACATTCGAGTCATTTTTGTTTACCAAGCCACCCGAGATATCTCTATTGCATTCAATGTGAAATGCACTCTAATCATGCTCACTGAAGTATTTTATTTTAGTTGATATCCTCACTTTGATATTGCAAATATGAAATGACATTGGATTCCAATATGCTAAAGTCATAAAGGGATTTATATTTTGTATCATAATGAGGATTATTTTAGGTTGTAGCTCATACAACCTTGAAACATCACATGCAGGTCCAACCATGCCACGCTGGATTAGAATATGGCATGGAATGAGGGTTATATGAAGAAACACATAACAAATTAACGATACATGTCATAAGTCAGATTTTTGTGAATAGTATGCATGTTTTTGGGCATGCAATGCGAAATGAGAACTTCTATGCAAGCCGTATGTTTTAACCCCCAGAATAAACCAAGTCAGACTGAAGGATGTATAATAAGGCTCGCCAAGAGGTCGTGTTCATTTATGGTGAGGAAGGCCTTCGAATATGTAGTTTCCTCCATATATTTAACTGTGCCATATTACAAACCACATGCTATAGACATTCATTCGAACGTGTGGTGATTGATACTTGCATTTAGGTGATAGCAGAGACATGAGGATGCATGGGAGAGCCTTGTGTTGGCAACTTTACATCGCCTTGGCTCTCGTCCCTGATCAAAATCATCAAAAGAAACTTGAGTCGACAAGTGGTTCAATATATTCATTAAGACATATAGTAAATGTTTTCAAATGTCTTGCAAGCATGGGATCTACTAAAAACAAACCAAGAAATGGTGTTGATCTGGTCTTGACAAAGCTTCTTAGGAAGCATGAGCACAAGGATATATGATTCGAGTGCCCAAGGACACAAAATTCTTGAGAGCAATGGTGAAAATGAAGAGAAAACGATGGTCCTAGATTCTACAAACACCAAGGTCAAAGGAGGCACAAACAGTCGATGAAATGGATTTATCCCAAAGAGTGAGTAGAGAAATGCAGTTTTGTGAAAGTTTTGGAACCTCCCATGCAGCGTTGGGTTCTTTGCCCAAGGTTGGAAAGTCGCATAATCAAATCTCAAGGAGGCGATCCTGAAATGTGACTAGCTCGATTGTTGTGACTAATACATCTAGTGGGTCGCACTCCCACCTAGTCACACCTCAGATGAGCCCCCAGGACGTGACCTCCATCAGAATGAGACTATGTGACCTCTAGCGAGCTACACTCCCACTCATAGTCACTGGGTCACATTTTAACACCTCTAGCAAGCCTCCAAGAAGTGAAACCTGGCTAAGATACTAATTTGAGACCTACAAGAAGTCTCTCTCCCACTCATAGTCATTGATCACATTTTAAAGCCCCAAGGATGCATCCATAAGTGCAACTAACCATTATCTACAACCGTGCAATCCCTGGTCGCGGAGTTGCCCTCCATCATGCAACTAGAAGTGCGACTTGCCCTCAAATGCAACCAGGCGATATAGCTCACAATAGATTTGACTCTCCCTCTACTCTGACTACCCAACCTCTTTGACAAAGCTACAATCTAAGGAATATGCATGTCCAACTCTTCATTTTCCAATGACATCTTCTTCATGTTAAAAGGAAATGGGAATAGGAAAGACACACTATAACAATGTGTAGGCCTGAAAGGTTGAATTTAACATGGACCAACATATAGATGGGTATTTTTTCTTAGAGTTTTAGTGCCCTCTTGGCATGACACAATAGAAAGCTCCATTCGATGCCTATTACGTGAATAATAATAGATCTACCTATGAACCGTGTGTGAAAAAATAGGTGCATGATATTATATTCATGCACAAGAATGGTTCCATAAACCTAGCAATTGAAAGATTCCCCAGGGTTGAAGAAGACTTAACAAACAAATCTCAACATAGATGTTTGAGGACTATGAGTCCTTCTCCATTTCTATCTAAATGTTGCTATGGGAATCAATTATTTTTTACAAGAATTGTTGTTTATTTTATTGATTAAATTTGACACTATACTAAGTGACCATGTGTCTACAATATATATGTGGATAATATGATTTGTTTTCTTGGAGATCAATAAATAAATAAGAAGTATGACCTAGATAAAGTGAGCTACGTTTTCTACAGAACCCGCACAAATAGGGGTTCAAAAAAGAACACAACAACAAGAGGTGGATAGGTGTGGGCAAGGCACAATGAAGGGAACTTGAACAATTTATGTCTCCATGGTTTCTCAAAAATGTCAGCAATGAGACCCTACATTAGGGTTTCATTTCAAAAAGCCATATGCCCCCTTCTAGTTTCTAAGAACCTTTTTAGTAAACTTGGTGGTGCATTACCATAAGATTGATGAATGTGAGCGAAGCATAGTGCCAAGAAAACAGGTCGGTTTAAGGACTAAGCATCTGCATCTTTGTGAGATATGGGCAACAAGCATTCTAGGGTTTCCAATAAACCTCTACATCCCTCCCCTCTCTCTTTCATCATAATTTAAATATCACCCACCATTATATGAGTGACTATGTTAGGACTAATTTGGGCATGTGACAATCATTTTGGCCTGAGAAAGAAGTGGGTAATCGTAGGAGTCATGAGGGTAGACAGAAGGTCATAAGGGAAGGTGAAGGGTCATGGTAGGTGAACAATCACCTAATCTCTATAAATGTTCCCTGAGGCCTCATTACAAAGGGACTTTAGCACTTGAGTTGAGGCCAACATAGATAGTTGATTTTTGCTTGAGAGCTAAGGCCACTTAGCTCTTGGTAGCTAGCAGAGTGGATTTGAAGCGGGGCTAGAGTTTTGGCATCGCGCAACAATATGAACAACCCATGTTCCACTATTGGGTATTGACCAATTGCATGATATGTATTTGAAGTTGCAGTGATATTAATAATATTTTTTCTTTTATATTTGGCACTAATTCCCATGCTTACTCATGGTGGTTGTATTAGTTGTCTGGTACCTGACCATATTTGTATGTGCTTTCATATATGCAAGATGTTATGTACTGATACATAGTGGTTGCATGTATGTTTCACTTTCGAATATGTGTTTACTTGTTCCTTGCCATGTCGATGACCTACCGTGAACTACTTTGTGATTGAATTATGGATTGTTCCTGTTTATTATGTCTGATGGGGTTTTAGCTCACTAGCCCCTCTCATCGTATATCTCTTCCTATTGTTGCTGAGACTTGTTTGCACCTATTTCTGAAATTTGTCAATATTGGGCTAATTTTGTTTCACTTCCTGAGCATTTGATTCGTGCCCCACTCTGACACTTTCTCATTTGATAACCAAGAGCAGAAAACATTCATGGTGGCAATTAGCCTACATACCAGATGGGGCTCCTATCCCAAACAGTGTGAAGCCTAATTGGGACTTGACATCAGGGAGACCCCTTAGTTGTTGGCAGTACATTTCAACCCGTCAACACCCTGTCAAATCAAAAAAATCCTCCCATATGCTTTATGGATGTGGATTTTTTCCATTCCTTAATGGCTTTAATTTTTTTAGGGTCTACCTTAACACCCTCATGAGATACAATATGACCCAGATATTCCACCTATTATACTCTAAAGAAACATTTGGAGGTTTTTGCATATAATTGTTTCTCCTCTAATAGCTTGAGTACCCTGTCAACATGGTCAACAGGATCCTTCCAAGACGTGTTGTATATTAATATATCATCAAAAAATACTAGCACAAATTTTCTAAAGAAGGGTTTGAAAATGGAATTCATCAAACCTTGAAATGTCGAAGGTGCATTGGTAAGGCCAAAATGCATGATCAAAAATTCATAATGACCTTCATGAGTTCTAAATGTTGTTTTCGAGATGTCTTTAGTCTTCATTCTTATTTGATGATATCCTAAATGAAGATCCAACTTGGTGAAGTAAATTTCTCCATGTAATTCATCCAATAATTCATCAATGATAGGAATGGGAAATTTATCTTTAATAGTGAGCTTGTTGAACTCCCTATAATCTTAACACATGCACCATGATCCATCCTTCTTGTGTGCCAATACTACTGGAGCAGGGAAAGAACTTTGACTAGGTTGAATTATACCATCCTCTAGCATTTCTACGACCATACGTTCAATTTCACTCTTTTGGAATAGAGATATTTGTAAGACCTCATGTTTGGAGGAATACTTCTTGGAATCAAATGAATAGCATGATCATGAATAGGTGGGAGGCCTTTAGGAGTCTCAAATGCCTTGGAAGTATTGTTCAAGGATTTTTGGAGGTATGGAGAAATAGATGATTTCGATGTTTGAACCTCTAGTGAACATAATTGGGAAATTATGCCCCATTGTTCTTTCTTTAGAAGCTTTGTCATGCTATGAGAATTGATTATTTTTCCTAGTTTCTTGACAATACCCCTTAATTCAACTTCCTTTCCTTCCCAAAAAAAATTCAAGAAAATTTCTTGAAAATTAAAAGCTATCATACCCAAAGATTGTAACCATTGGACTCCTAGTACAACATCAGCACCACCCTTTGGAATGGAAAGCATTGGACTATTCAATACATATTATCCCATGGATAGCTTGATATTATGGAACTTTCTAGATAATTTTATGGTTCCCCCATTTGTAACCATCACTTGACACTTTGGTTCTGGATATAGGAAGCAATTTAATTCTTTGGCTACCTTACAATGAATAAAAATATGGGTACTACCCGAATCAATCAACACTATTACCTTTTTCTTCTTGATATGTCCTTCTATCTTGAGAGTTTGAGGAGTGGTAATTCATGCCAATGCATTACACGATATGGTTGGATTCATTTATTCTATCTTTAGGGTTAATTCCTGGTGTATATCCTCCACTTTTGATGTTTCTTGTTCCTTTTCTTCCTCCTCTTCACAATCTATGTAGAATAATTTATTCTCAACACACTTTTGGCCTTGTGTATTTTCTATCACAAATGTAACAAAGCCCTTTTGCTCTTTTTTCCTCCAATTTTTGTGGTGTCAACCTTGTACGTTATTGAAGACTAGGACTAGTAATACTTCCATCTATATAGTTGTGAATGGTAGACTTCCTTGTTGCCATAATTTTTCATTCAACTTTTCTTGCCACCCTGAATGCCTTCTCTAATGAATCAGGTTCCCAAAGGAAAACCTCATGTTAGATGTTATATTTTAAAGTCCCTATGAAGAAATCAATCATATGCTGGTCTGGAAGATCGGTTACCCTAATATTCAATTTTTGGAAGTCCTTAATGTGCTTTTCCATTGAACCCTTTTGTTTGAGATTTATCAATTGGATAAAGAAGGTGTTTCTCTTTGTATCTTCATAATGTGTCGTCATTTCCTCCTTAAAAATTGACCAGGTGACAAGTGGTTTATGAGAAAAAATCTATCTATACCATATAAACTAATTGGGTTCTAAATATAAATATGCAATGTGTACCTTTTGTGAGGGTTGCACATCCTGTAGATCGAAATATTGCTCCATATGTAGTATCCAAGTTACCGAATCCTTGCCATCAAACTTACTCATCTCTATCTTTGGAATGTGATGGTTCTTAAACCCCACATGGGAGTCTCTAAAATCATGATTGATATTTCTTTTGTCTTCATCACGATTTTCATGGATTTCCTTGTCACCAATGGGACGCCTTTCTTCTAGCAACTTTTCCAAACCTTCTTTCAATCCTTCTATCTTGACATTCATCATTGGTTCCATGTTTGATTTTAAACCATCATTCGAAACTACCATGTCCCTCTTTATACCATCTATCTTAACATTCATCATGGCTTCCAATTCATTTTTTATTACTTTTTGTAAGAGAAAAATTTGTTTCATTTGGTCTTGCAATTTTGATATAACATGTTGCATTTCTTCCTCTTCTTCATGTGTCATAGTCGAGCTTGTGGGTTGCTTACTAGGTGCTTCCATTTTCTTTCCTTGAGGCATCAATTAATGATAATTATGCTTCACTATTCCATTTGAATCACTTCAAACTAATTTTTCAAACAAAACTTATGCAAATTTTTTAAAAGACTACATACTTTTTTTTGCTTCGTAGGAGCTTGATATTGAATCTATTGTATCTTTGTAATTTCAGATCTCCAAGGTTTGAAATTTCTTCCTGTGGTAGCCCTCTGAGGCATATTTCCAATCCCATAGGTCTAATCACAAATAGGGTCTTCACAAAAGAGTTAGGACAAATCTCCCACAATGACCTATTTATAGACTTCTTCAGTACAAAAATATTGTACGAAGTGCCACGTATCACTGTTTCAACCTTGAGACTGGAAAATGCCACTCTGAAAACTAAATTTCATCTTCTTTCTGTATCTTCTTACGCAATTTCAATCTGATACTCAAGAGAGAAAGGTATGACGATTTCCCCATGGTCACCTGTTTGGGATGTAATTGGGATCCTGCAAAACCCTATCTTCCTTTAATCATATCTTTGAAAATATAGTGAAACAAGATCTAAAATTCTGACCCATGGTTCAGCGAGCTTTCGATTCAAATGGGTTTTTTTAGCTTCTAAAATGTCATAGAAAAAAATGTATAGCGAAAATTCCACAATGACCATTTTGGAGCAGCGAAACCCTAGAATCCAAAGCTCTGATACCAAATGTTATGCAACCAGCTCACAAAATAGAAGAAAGATAGATAAATGATTTCAAAATTAGCCTCTTCAAGGGGGAAACCTGCTTTAAATTACACAAATGAGAAATTATTGGATGATTCAAATGACACAAGCTCCTTTCTATAGATAGAAGTCTAAGGGGTCACAATATAATCAGAGCCAACATAACAATAATAATTTAAGGGCACCACAATAAAAATAGTGGGATTCTATGGGACACAACAATAACAATAAGGGGGCTACACTAATAAAAATTATAGAATAGTGGGCTTCTATGGGGCACAAAAATAACAATAAGGGGGGTACACTAATAACAATGAAGGAATAAACTAGTATTATAAGGACCTACTCTCATGAACGAGGTTGATGGAAACAGGTCCTAGTGATGTGGTCTAAGATAAAGTCAACCTCTGTAGTCAGTAATAGTTGAGTGGGAATGAGATTTACGCCTCACGATTTGCTTTGATAATAGAAAATCATGAGTGAATTATGTTACAATATCTTTTCAAGTTAAATATAGTTTCTATTGATATGGATTAGGCATATAGCTTTGAACAATTTATTACCATGAGCTCTATAAATATGCCTCTTGGAAGAAATGAAAACAACGATAGTAAGGATACGACAGTGAGACTGAAACTCTATTTTTAACAATCTATTTAATTTTTGTTTGTTTGATTGAGTAATTGCATTTTTAATTTCTTCCATATTTGAATTAAGTATATTCTACTAATAATTTCTTTTGAGTTAGAGATTTAGGATGCATATGGATAGAGCTTAGCAACAGTGATATAGTTTTAAATTTAAATAAGATAGACATAACTTTATCTTTCTTATAGACAGTGAATTTATTCATATAATTGAATGCTAAATTTCAAGCATATGTGACCTTTACTTTAAGTAGGTGTGAGTATGTTTAAGTGATAGTTTTTTTCATTTATTTTCATGCAAGCATGATTTATATTTATACATATGTGTGATGAGATTAATAGTAGTTTTCATATCTGCAAATGGGTGTGCATATGATTTTTTTTTTATGCAAAGTATGGAATATATTTTCATTCATGCAAAGTGTGGGATTGATTTATATTTATGCAGAAGTGTGAGGTTTTTATTTTAAAGAAAACTGTGGAATTTTACAAGAAAAAGTAGTTTTGTTTGAAAGCAAGAGAGTGTGATCATCATTGTAGAGTTAATCTTATTTTCTAGGATAACTAATTTACTCATGCATAGCAATAACTCAATTTAATTTAGAACTTGTGTGAATAATGAAAGACGTATAGCACATGCAGTGCACCTACACTTCATCAATTTACTAGCCCTGATCGATAATTTATGTAAGCAATTTAAGGTCAATTAAATTGTTAAACAAAACTTGATGTTGATAATGGAATTGTGTGTACTTGCATGGGATTTATCTAGGACTTCATGAACCTGCTAGCATATGTCCTAGATGCGTTCAATAAATCTAGTGGATTTATCAATTTAGACTAAACATGTGCAAATTTTGTTTGTGTAGTTGCAAGAGGCATTGCAACATCAATGGTACACAATGGTTGAAATACCATGCCCACTTGAAACTGGTTGTGGCAAGTCGATCTATGGAGAGCTATGTTATAGTTGTGTTTCACATAGGGAAGACTCTCATCCCATGTTCATGGATTCTTAGAGTTATACATGAATAATATGTGCATTATCATCCTATTGACAACCTCTATCTAGCCATCAGTTTGAGGATGGAATAAAGTTGAATTTGTTATCTTAGTGTCCAAAAATGACCAAAGGTTCTACCAAAATGTGCTCAAGAACTTGCTATCATGATATAATTTAATGGTGTATGGGATCCAAAAATGTGCCCACACTAGTTCAAAGAAGTGTTTGGCAGTGTCCTTTTCTATGATGCACTTCTTGCAAGCCATCAATATAGTTATCTTAGAAAATGTATAAACAACCACAAATACATAGTTTTATCATGCTTGGTAAAAGGAAGGCTTGACATATAGTCCATAGAGATGGATTCCTAAGGCTGGCTAAGGGTATGAAGAGGAGTGTACATACCTTGATTCTTAATAGTTTGTTTGGTGATGACACAGGTAGTGCAAGATATGATATATTTTCCAATATCATGTAGAATATTTGGAAAATAAAATACTTCTACAGTACTTCCATTGTCTTCTATATGCCAAAGTGTCCTGCAACCTGACTGTAGTACGAATAAAAAGTCATATTGGTACGCTCACTTGAAGGAACATAAAGGTGTCTTAGGTGGCATAACAGGGCTTCTTGGAGGTGGAATTTTGGAACTTTTCTTCCATCCATCAAATCTAGTATGTGGTGGAAAATTATGGATCATTTTTATAAATTTGTGGCCATACAGAAGCTTCGTGCCCACAAGAGTTGAGAGCAATGGTCAGTGCCCCAAACAGTGGCTGACTAAGACAATCTACAACGTTGTTGGTGCTTCCCTTCTCATACTTAATGTTCAAATGAAATTTTTACATGTATGTGGATAATTTTTTATGGCGGTTGTTTTGTAACTTCCCTTGTGTTTGTATAAACTGAATACATTGATGATCTATGTGGATGATTGTTTCCTTCTCTAGAATGTAATGTTTCCATTGCTAGTAAGCATGCATGATGGAATGCATCTCTTTATCATATGTGGGGTATTTTTGAATTCTACTAGAGAGTATCTCACTGTGATAGGGCAACAAATGCTCTTACTTGGTGAGAAATGCGCCAATAACATAATTAGAGGCATTTGTCTCAATTTCAAATGGTTGTTATAGTTTTGGTAACATGAGTACTAATTCATAGAAAAGGAAGTGATTCGGCTCAATTAATACCTTTTGTTGGGAATCAAACCATAAAAAAATTGATTTCGGTCTACCTTTATTAACTTGACTCAAAGGCCAAGTGATATGAAAGAATCTCGACATAAACATTCGATAGCAATTGGAAAGGCCAAAAAAGCTATGAAGCATTTTTAGAGTGGTCAAGGCTAACCAATATTGAATGAATTGGATCTTGATTCTTAGCTAAATCCACATGCATAACTTTCTCATCAATGATATTGTTAGAAAATTATATATTACATAGAAATGGAACACATAGAATATTGCAGAAATATAAACATAGAAAATGCATAAAACCAGAGAGACACAAATATACGTGGTTCACCCAGTTTGGGCTATGTCCACCCTAAACAGCTAGTCCTTCCTTTCTATTATCTAGAAAAATTAAGAGACACAACCTACAGTAGATCCACTATAATATCCTTTGTCTTCTCTCGCAGTCTCACCTCTCTATTTCTTGCTTGGAGAATACACATCTATTACACAGACTCAAAAACACAATGCCCTCATACAAAGAGAGGGGTTGCCTTCTAGGGAAAAATACCCTAGACTAAACATAAGTTCTACCATCAGATCATCCGCCTAATGAACGACCCAGATTGACTAGAAATTACTATACTTTTACAAGGCAATTTTACATATGTTTTTAGCAATGGGGGCGTTACCCCCCGAAACCCTCACCGGGGGACCGCTGGCCCCAGACCCCCCAGCCGAGGGAGATCAACCCCTGTGAACCCCCATGGGGGGGACAAGTCTGCCCTGCACACCCCCCGCCCCCCGCATGGAGGGGTGTACAAACTTCCTAGGGTATACATCCGGCTGAAACAAAGAACTCCAAATAATCATGCTCCACACCGAACAATCTCCCACTTGGAGAATGATTGTAGCAACTCCACTGCTGCTTCATTTGCTGGACAATGACTCTTCTTTGGACCTGGTTGTTTCTCATCTTCATCGACATCCTTGAAGACGAATTGAAACTGAGCATATTCTCAATTTCTTCCTGGTTACAACTTTTGTTAGCATATCTACAAGATTCGGGCCAGTGTGTATCTTTTGCAACTTCAACTCTCCATCTTCAACACTGATCATATGAAATGGTACTTGAGTTGTATGTGTTTAGTACTAGAATGAAATGTTGAGTTCTTTGCAAGACGAATGGAACTTTGGCTATCACTGTATAACGTGCCCATATCATGCTTCTTACCCAATTCACCCATAAACCTTTGTAACCAAACCATTTCTTTACTGGCTTCTATCGCAGCAACATAATCTGCTTCTATTGTTGAAAGTGCAACAACGCTTAGGATTTTTGAAACCCAACTGAAAACTGTTCCACCTATAGTAAATACATATCTTGTAGTGCTCCTCCTGTTATCTCTATCACCTGCCATATCTGCATCAACATATCCCTGTAGAGAAATGATTGAACCACCAAAGCATAATGCTTGATTTGTGGTACATTTCAAATATTTGAGAATCCATTTCACTTCCATCCAATGTTCCTTTCCTGGATTGTTCATGTACTTGCTTACAACTCCCACTGCATGTGCAATATTAGGCCTTGTACAAACCATTGCATACATTAAGCTTCCAACTACTGATGCATATGGAACTTTAGACATATAATCCATGTCTTCTTGGGTCTTTGGGCACATTTCCTTACTAAGTTTGAAATGGCTAGCAAAGGTGTACTAACTAGTTTTGCATTGTGCATATTAAATCTTTTCAACACCTTTTGTATGTACTCATTCTGAGACAATGTTAATTTGTGATTTTTCCTGTCTCTAGTTATTCTCATACCAAGGATTTGTTTTGCAGCTCCCAAATCCTTCAATTGCAAATGAATTTTTGCCAATTTTTTCTTTGAGCACATTTATTTCCTGCATGTTAGATCCTGCAACAAGCATGCCATCTACATACAATAACAATATAATATAGCTGCCATCATTTTGCTTTTTTCAGATAAACACAATGATTAGAGTGACATCTAGTATAACCTTGTTCAGACATAAACTTGTCAAATTTTAGATACCACTGCCTTGGAGCCTGTTTTAAGCCATACAAGCTCTTCTTCAACCTGCACACAAGTTTCTCCTTCCCTTTCACTTCATATCCTTGTGGCTGCTGCATATATATCTCTTCCTCCAAATCCCCATGGAGAAAGGCTGTCTTTACATCTAACTGCTCAAGATGCAAATCTTCAGCTGCTACAAGACTCAAAATAGTTCTGATTGAAGTCATTTTAACAACAGGAGAAAATATTTCATCAAAATCAATACCTTTCTTCTGTGCAAACCCCTTCACCACAAGTCTAGCTTTGTACCTCTGTTTTCCTCCATCTTCTTCCTTCAACCTGTAAACCCATTTATTCTTCAATGTAGCTTTTCATGCAGGCAACCTGACTAAATCCCAAGTCTGGTTATGCATTAAGGAGTCCATCTCTTCTTCCATGGCTACCTCCCACTTCTTCCTGCTTTCAACCTGCATTGCTTCTTCATAACATTCGGGTTCACCAGAATCAGTCAACAATAAATAATATAATGAAGGAGAGTATCGTTCAGGGGGTCTACTTATCCTGGTAGATCTTCTAACACCGCTTTCAGGTGTTTGGGGTTCCTGTTGCTGTTGTGGTGGTTGTTGCTGTTGTGGTTGTTGATTATTATTATTTTCAGGCACCTTTATTTTTTCAGTGATTTCATCAAGAACTGTGTATTCCTTGTTTTCTTCTTCCCGTTTCTTTTCCTGCAACTGATTCTTATACAAGACCTTTTCATTGAATATTACATCTCTGCTCCTAATGATTTTGTGATTTTCATAATCATATAAGGGATAACCAAAATCATTAACACCATATCCAATAAAGGTACATTTCTTTGACTTTTCTTCAAGCTTTGTTCTATTTTCTTTATCAATATGGACAAAGGCCTCACAACCAAAAGGCTTTAAAATAAAGTAGTTTACCTTTTTACCTGTCCATGCTTCCTCTGGAACACCACCATCCAAGGAACTTGAAGGCCCTCTGTTTATTAGATAAAAAGCAGTATCTACAGCATCTGCCCAAAACTGTAAAGGAAATCCTGCATGCAGTCTCATGCACCTTTCACGCTCCATGATTGTCCTACTCATCCTTTCTGACACACCATTTTCTTGTGGTGTTCTTGGAACTGTCTTCTCTCTGTGAATTCCATGCTCTGAATAGTACCAAACTCTTTGCTGCAATATTCACCTCCAATGTCTGATCTAAGACACTTCAATTTCTTTCCCGTCTCAATCTCAACCAAAGCTTTCCATTTCTTGAAAGTATCAAATACATCAGATTTATTCTTAATACAAGAAATCCAAGTTTTTCTAGTTGCATCATCAATAAAAGTAACATAATAATGAGAGCCACCGAGAGATAATACTTAAGAAGGTCCCCATACATCTATATGAACAAGCTCTAATTTTTCACTCTTCTTTTTTTTCCCAACTCTGAGAAATCTGACTCTCTTTTGTTTTCCATAAATGCAATTCTCACAGAAGTCCATATCAACATTCTTCAAACCCAACAACAAATTCCTTGAGTGAAGAATCTTCATCCCCTTTTCACTCATGTGTCCGAGCCTATGATGCCATAATGTTGCATATGCTCCTTTGGAAGTTAAATCATTAACAGAGTTGGAAATACCATTTCATAAATACAATGTACCAACCTTTTTGCCTTTTGCTATTACCAGGGCTCCTTTGGTGACTTTCCAAGATTTATCTGTGAAATTTGTCACACAACCTTCATCGCCTAACTGCGCAGTTGAAATCATATTTTTCTTTAGATCTGGAACATGCCTTACCTCCTATAGTAGCCATTGGTTTCCATTCTGCTGTTTTACAAGAATCTTACCCATTTTGACAATTTTACAGGGTTTATCATCACCCAAATGAACTTGTCCAAAATCTCCTTGAACATAGTCATGAAAGAATTTCTTATCAAGTGTGGCATGGAATGAGGCCCTTGAATCTACCACCCAGGAGTCAATAATATTTTTGAAAGAAATAATCAAAGCATCTTGTAACACCTCACCTGTCACATTTGCTTCATGATTGTTTTCTTGTTGTGCATCTCCTTCTTTTCCCTTCCGAGATCTACAGTCTTTCTTTAGGTGTACTTTCTTTCCGCATTTCCAGCACACTATCCCCGATCTAGACTTGGATCTGCCTTTCCTTGATTTACTATGATATCTTCAGCTCTCTCCTATTTCCATTTTTCTTCCCCTAGACTCTGCACTCAAAGCATTACCTGATGTCTCACTGGAGCTTTTCCGTCGCATTTCCTCGATAAGGATAGCAGCGACAACATCATCAAACTTTAAAGTACTAGATCCAAACACAGAGTTACTAATGGCCATTACTAAACCATTCCAACTTTTTGGTAATGAGCACAAGAATAACAGAGCTCTATCTTCATCATCAAAGTTTACCCCTATAGAGCATAACTGACTTGTAACAATATTAAAGTCATTTAAATGGTTTGCAACAGATCCACCTTCCAACATCTTCATATTAAGTAATCATTTCATAAGAAATACCTTGTTTGTGAGGGTTTTTCAGATAGTTTCTCCAATGCCTTAATCAAACCCTCTGTAGTTATTTCCTTCGAAATGTTGAACGCGACCGATGCTGTGAAGCACAACCGTACTATTCCAAGTGCCTTTCTATTCAGAAGGTTCCATTCTTCATTTGTCATACCCGACGGCATCTTTGTTTTTCCGCCCAATGGTAGGTATAGATCTTTCTGATATAGATAATCTTCCATCTGCATCTTCCACAGCAAGAAGTTTTGGCCGTTAAATTTCTCGACCCTAAATTTACCATCTTTCGCCATTGCTCCCACTCGAATGAAGAACCCTTCTTTCCTGCGAGTTTATCAGCCAAATAGACCTTTGTCTTTGATACCAGTTGTTAGAAAATTATATATTATGGAGCCATGGAACACATAAAATATTGCAGAAATTTAAACATAGAAAATGCATAAAACAAGAGAGACACGGATATACGTGGTTCACCCAGTTTGGACTATGTCCACCTCAAACAGCCAGTCCTTCCTTTCATTATCCAGCAAAATGAAGAGACACAACCTACAACAGATCCGCTGTAATATCCTTTGTTTTCTCTCACAGTCTCACCTCTCTGTTTCGTGCTCAGAGAATACACATATATTACACAGCCTCAATTCAATGCCCTCATATGAAGAGAGGGGTTTCCTTCTAGGGAAAAAAACCCTAAACTAAACATAATTTCTACCGTCAGATCATTTGCCTAATGAATGACGCAGATTGACTAGAAATTACTATACTTTTACAAGGCCATTTTACATCTATTTTTAGCTTCAGGGGCACTACCCCTGAGCCCCCGCCGAGGGACTGCTAGCCCTTGGACCCCCTAGTCGAGGCGGATCGGTGCCCCCGCAGACCCCCACGGTGGGGACAAGTCCCCCCCGTACCCCCCCTAGCGTGGAGAGGTGTACAAACTTCCTAGGGTATACATCTAGCTAAAACAAAGACCTCTGAACAATCATTCTCCGCATCCAACACTTTGCGTGGCTTAGACCTCATCATTTGTATATTCTGAGTTGGAGGAGGCTAGAATACCTCTTTTTCGTGCGTCCTTGTGATCAATGTAGGACAGTATCTTGTTTCATGATCAAACTGAGCACAATACGAACAGGATATCGTCATTGGGTTGTTACAATCACGGACATAGTGCCCTGGTCCTTTGCAATTGTAACAAATTAATTGTCCGTGGCCCATTCCTGGTCCCATTCCATCTCGTTCTCGACCTTGCCCCTAAAATCTAGTGCGCATCATCCCTGCATCTGGGTCGAGGGCTCGCATTTTGATCTGCATCCTATAGGCAGGGGCCCGATCCATCTTTAGCTCGTAACTACGCCAAGTGCACTCATCATGGCCTATCGACCTGCAAAAATTGCAAAACAATTGTTGGGGCATCTATGCATACTTCTACAACAAACGACAATTATCTATCGTGTGTTTCCCTCCTATTTGACAGATCACGCACCAAAAAGTGGGTGCCGCACTTGGCCCTGCCTGTGCCTCTGATCTCAATGGCATTGGCCCTCCTCCTTCCAAGTAGTTCGCAAATACTGGACAATGATCCTTGTCATGGCCCTAGCCTTTGCATTTTATGCCCCATACTTCCTCATGTGCCTCTAGCTGTGGTGCCCCATCTTATTTCAAACTTTGCATTTCCAAACACAGATTCTACATTTGCGTGTGGATTTGTTGAACTCCCAACCCACGGTTTTATATCGGGGTGTCATGTAATCTCATTTCCATTTCCAGTGCTTCGGCCTGGGTGGAAAGTTTCTATTGTGATAGCGTCATCATCAAGTGCGGTGTCAGAGATGCTACAAACCATGTGCGGTGTTTTCCATCTGTCAACGTCATATTGGCTTCACAGATCATACTCTTCAGCCATTGATCCAGATCCCAGGGAGTCTCGCTTGGGAGTATCACAATTTCTTTAAACCAGATGATTGATTGTGTTTCTGACTTTGGCCTACTAAATTCCTTGTTCAGCGTGGTCTGGACCTTTGCTATCCCCGCATTTGGGTGGTCGTTAGAGTGCTTGATATACCATGTTAATGCGCGATCCTGCAATGCGCTCACCAATGTAGCCTTCTTAATATTGTCATTCATGACACCTTGTGCTTCCCATACTGCTCTTAACACAAACCATAATTGGTCCAGATCTTCATTCCCTACCCCTCTGAATACTAGTAGTTTGATCGCGCTCACCATACTGAACTGTGAAGGTGGTGGAGTTGGAGTGGGTGGAGATGGAGGTGAGGGAGGTGAAGCGAGTGGTGGTGTGGGTGGAGGTGTTAACTGAAGAATGCGCTACCTTATCAAATTGATCGTGCTTCTCGGAGAGACCTTAGTGAACTCTTCCTCTCTCTCTCATGGGGGTGAAATTAAGGGACTATTTTCAAATTCCTCGCTACTTTTTTCGATCTTTCCTCTCCTCGTAGTTCCAAACATTAATGTATTCTCATGACCCTTCTTTCACACAATAACATCTTAATCCAAGTATTCAGAGATTTAATATACATACCTCGTGGTCCTTTGAGAAAGCATCGTTCTACCTCGCTGTAGCTCACTATCGTGTCTACCAAAAACTCAGTGATAAATCCCCCTATTATTTGGTCGAGCCAATGGTCCACAACTCACGTGATCTTATCCTATGATGCTTCTAGTTTTCGCATTAATTATGGAGTGCACACTATTGTTTTGTTGAGCCTACACCTTCCCTGGCTGTTGGCTAACTTTGCGATCCACTCATACAGCTCAGAAGGAAAGGATGCAAAGAAAATCTCATGGATTTTCGTATACACGTAGCGCTCCAACCACTTATCCTTAGATACTTCCAAAGTTCTGTTTTCCTGTGTCGCGAACTTGTGAATCTTCTTGTCCAACCACTCTTCAATTTCCTTCTTTGTTGGGTTCCACTGGCACAACATCAGACATCTCTTATGCAGATCCCAGTCCCAACAATGGAACCATTTCTTCACTTAGTGGGGCCCGAATGAGGTTCAAAAGTGATTTAGCCAAGCAAATCCTGGTACTACTGGCCCTTTTGGCAACAGTCCACAGAGCGCGGACTGAGGTCTCACCCGAAGTAGTATGGGAGGGTACTAGAACTAGGTTTCTACACCTTGGGGATGTCTGATATGAGGTGATTAGTACGCAGTCCACCCTTCGCACTTATTGTGTTACGCGAACTAGTGGGCACCCCGCACCCTGAAATACTATCTTCACGCAATTCTAGCTGTAGCGTGACCCATGTTATTTACCCAAGTCTTCCTTAATTAGACTCTATTAGCTGATTAGTTAGTTTATTTATAAGCATTCATACAAGTAATTATCAAGTGCGCGCAGTAAATAAATAGAGTAAAAGTAATGCATAACATCAAGATACGGATCCAATAATAGATGCACAGAATAAACTTCTCTTTATTAACTTTCAATCCCAATTACAAACTCGACTCCGCCCTATGCACTCAGCTGCAGGGGTCCACGCACTCAGCTGCAGACTCTACTAGGCCTCTGCGCACTTAGCTGCAGACTCTACTAGGCCTCTGCGCACTTAGCTACAGAGCCTCCTACTACTACTATGACCCTGTACACTTTAGATCCAACTCTACGCTCTAACCATGCCTTCGCATTCTCTATATATGCTTACCTTATCTTTATACTTAGAGCCCTACTCTATTTATACAATCCCATGGTCCGTGGACCATGGGTAGGCCGATAAATATTTACATTAAATTACAATATTTTAGGGTGGACAGCCCTATGACTCATCTAGACTTCACGCTCTGTGCCCATAATTCATGGAGCCTTACAATATAATGGACCAAAAATTGGGCTTTGTGCCCCAAAACCATGTTGCGGGGGATCCCATTCCCAACAACAGTATCCTTGTGGACGCTAATGGGGGCGTCGCGGGAGGCCATTATGCAGGAAGAGTGACCACATAAAATATTCTACGTGCAGCGTTGTGGTGGCCTACCCTCCATTAGGATTCGAAAGCTTATTGCAAGGCATGTGATGTGTATCAAAGGACTGGCAAGCTATCATGGAGAGATGAGTTGCCAATGAACCCATAAATGATGTTACAACCCTTTGAGAAATGGGTGATAGATTTTGTGCGACTCATTCAGCCCCAAGGGAAGAAAATGAGAGCGTGGTACATTATCACCATGATTGAGTATTTGACTTGATGGGCAGAGGCATAGCCTATGAAGGACTCCATAGGGGCGACTACTGCGAAGTTTCTCTTTGAGTATGTACTGATGCGATTTGGGTGTCCAAATATTTTGATGAGTGATTGTAGTACACACATTCTGAATGAAATGATCAACACACTGACGGAGGAATTTCAGGTCTATCACCAGAAAAACATGCCTTATCACCAACATGCTAATGGGACAATGGAAGCATTCAATAAGGTGCTAGAGAATGCACTGACCAAGGTTTGCAATGCTTAGCAAAGTGATTGGGACCTACGCATACCCGTCGTATTATGGTTCTATCGGATGACATGCAAAAAGTTGACTGGACAGACACACTTTAGGCTTGTATATGGTGTTGAAGTAGTGATGCCCATGGAATAGATTGTGCCTAGTCTGCGCATAGTGGCACTCATGGGTATGATGGATCATGGAGCCCTCGAAGAGAGGCTTGCGCAACTGGCTGAGCTTGAGGAAGAGAAATTTCTAGCTAGATTTCACCAACAGGTCCAAAAGCAACACGAAAAATCATGGCATGATCGGTACATTAAGCTGCACACCTTTAAGGTAAATGATCTAGTTTTGTTATATGACAACAAGTTTGATAAATTGCTAGGGAAATTCAGAATGCACTGGTTAGGGCCCTATGTCATTAAGGAGATTACCGACGATGGAACATTTCAGTTGGTTAAATTGAATGGAGATCCCTTCCTAGGAAAGGTTAATGGCAGCTGATTGAAGCCATACATCGATGATCCGACCAAGTGAATATATAAGGGTAGCATAGTCTAAGCACTCCAAGCAGATGAAATGAGGCGCGAGACTATAAACTACACTACCCGGGTTATGGAACTACGCGATTGGGGGATTGTGCGAGACGAGGAAATGTCACAGGGTTCGCGACAACAAAAAGGGAGCTATGCTACCCAAAGAGAAATCATGCAAGTAAGCTAGAAAGTGATTGTTAAAATCACTATTCATGACTTGATGGTAGGAATGTGGCCAAATGGAGTGGGCAGACGACATTTAAGATGAACTTTATGGGTAAGATCTTCGGAAATATGCCACCAATCTGGCATTAATGATCCGAATGTGGGGGGAACAGTTGGATTTGAATTCAAAATGCCCTATAAATTACAAGTGGCTGCCCAGCGAAAAACACGACATTTTTAGAATTGAGTTGTTGAGCTCTCAGGCACACATGAACTGTGAATTCTTTGAAGCTTCGATAGCTAGTTTGGAATTTTAGAAATTACCAAAGTAGACATAAGAAATGTTGAATAGCGTCATGCCGACACCTACAGAAGCTATGGACACTGAAGCAGTGACAGTCGAGGGGGCTCTAGTAGTGTTTATTAAGTAGGTAGGGGAAGTTGCTCCAGAGGTTTCTGAGGTATTAGTTGAAGTTCCCGAACCACCGTGAATGTCTGGACCCAAGCTAACCCCAACTAAGGAGAGTGCGAAGGACAAAAAGGGAAAGCAGACTGTGATACTAGTATACGCGTCGCCAAGAAGAAACCCACCAAAGGACAAGCCCACCGCATAGGAAAAGGACAAAGCCATTAACTTGGAGCTGGAGGAGGAATAAATTGAGGACATCTTGATGGATGATGAGGACTGCGGGGTAGAAGTGGAGGAAGTTGAAGTCCAAGACGTTGACCCTATCACTAAGTTGCCCGAGTACGTCCCTCTATGCAAGGGCAAGACCAAGGTGCCAAAGGACATTGATGAGAGCAAGGTCCTCTTGCAAACCCCTCTGCTACCGAACAAGATTGTCTTTGAAGGACCGAACTTGGGGAGGGTTCCTCTATTAAAACTGGAAGATTGGGACTTATGTGACCATGATAAGTTCCCACACTTAGTGACAGAGAAGCTAATGCATCGCATTATTGACACAACCACCGAGATAACTGCATTAGAATTGTGGAAGTGGCTCATAGGAGTAGACAAGGTAGGTCTGCTCAACCTGCTATGGGTGTCGCATTACAATCACACCCCGATTACAGTAGTTGTCATCAAGTGGCTACTATGCTTGGTGCAGGATGGGTGTCTGTTGCTGGAGGAGCCAATATCCATCACCGACAGATTGATCCATAGGATCACACGTCTGCCCTACATAGGAGAAAACTCGGCCATGATGTTTGGTGAAAAAGGTGGCGAGCAAGCCCTCGCGAAGGCCATGAAGGAGAAATTCAAGCTCGTAAAGAAGCCACGAGGCTATGACATCTCAAGTATCAGTGACCCTACGGTCGAGGTGGCCACGCAGATTTTGGTAGGAAAGATTATGAGGAAGTGTCGCGCAGATGAAGTGTCGACACCAGTCATTGCTCTTGTAGCCCAATGCACCGAAGGACTCCATTTCAATTTGGCACACTATCTCTGTGGTGAGTTCCTTGTGAACTATCGCAAGGAACAGGAGCTCAGCAAGACCTTCTACTATGTGTGGCTCTTGCTGTCTATTGTCTTGGTAGCATGGGAGCTGCTAGAAGATAGTCAATTCCCCTCAGTCATGTTGGACCTACGAGAAGTAGTGAAGTACACTTTGCTATGGGTGACCAAGGATGCTCAGTGCATCAAAGATAGCAAGATCTTCTGGATCATGATGGAGATGAACATCTGCATGGCTATCAATCAAAAACCATGGTTATCACCTATTGTGTTTGCCAACCTACAAGGGTATGCAGAGTTCAAGGCAGACTTTCACCATGTGTCGATTAGGGCATGGAAGGACCCTACGTAGACATCGTATGACTTGCCTTACTTGGAAATGGATGACGCAATTGATGCAGTGCTTGATTGCTAGCTGGTAGAGTAGCGGACTACCTCAGACTTGGCGATGGGGGTGAGAAAGTATGTCGCGTAGTGCAAAAAGGAGGAGGCCAAGCTGAAAATGGTGTAGCTGGCCGAGAAGAGGAAGAAGGAGGCCGCTGACAAGGCCCAAGCAGAGCGCAATACCTCCCAGCAGATAGAAAAGAAGATAGTCAGGACATAGCAGGGCTCTGACAAAGGCATGAGGTCGCCCTCACCCGACACAAAGGAAGAAACAGATGAGCAAACAGAGTAGCACAGTGCGGACCCATAGGAGATGTTGGCACACATCAACTGCCCAAGGGAACAAGAGAAAGGAGGGTCGAGGGCGATTTGCATGACATTGGAGACACGGTATAGGATGTCACCATGGAGGCATTACAACAGTTCAAGCAGCAACATCAAATACTATTGGGGGCCATCCAGACAGGTTTGCAAGAGCTAGAGACCCGTGCATCACAGGCTGGCATGGTGTCCACCAGCCTCACTATTAGAACTTTAGAAGCTACCAAGATGCTACATGCAAAGGTCTCCAGTGCGATAGTGATACTAAATGGAGCACTGACCACAAAGAATGAAGCTGACAGGCTCACTGTTAACACCCTCAAGGGAGTGGGGTTGAACTTGGTAGTGCTCCCTGGTGAGTTGCTCCACCTATTGCAAGATGGAGTGATCGCGGAGCTGACGGCTCGCGAACACCATGCTTTACAGGTGATCAACGAGTAGAGGATTAATAATGAATAGATGGCCCTACAACGAGGCTCTGCCTTCATCGTCGGGATCGAGGTAACTGATTGAAACAAGCATATAATTTAGGTCATGGAGAGGGCATGACGAATGGTCCCGACTTTTCCCATTCTAGAGGAAGAATCGATCGAGGCACGTTTCTGCAAGCTTGCTATAGGGGTGCACAACACTCGCACAAAGATGGCTAGGGTTTAGCTGGAGCTGAACCAATAGATTGCAGATCTATAATTGAAGACCGAGCCTTCACCTCCACCAAAAGTAAAGGAGCAGTGTACAACCATTGTCACAGAGGTGATAGCAGCAGTAGACAGTGCAGTAGTAGACTACACACAACTTTTTGAACAATCGTTCGAGGTCTTGATGAGCCTGTAGGAGGATCCTAATGTACAACGGTTGGAGAGAGAAGCGCGAGAACTACAACAATGCTATGACAAAGTAAAAGGCACAACATGAACCATCTCTCTCATGCAGAGATTGGTGAAGTTCCAGGAGGCCAAACAATTGAAATAATAGGTAGATGTAGTGCAACACAAGGAGGTAGTGCTAAAGGTGCGATTGAAGCCTTGGCTTGATGAGGCTTATTCGGTCATGACCTTTATTGAAGGAAAGCTTGTGAATCTACAAGAAACTTAGTAGAATCTTCAGGTCGATAGATCAGGACCAACGATCGAGAAGTTGGTTGAAGAAGCAAAGCAGGCGACTGCATAGTGCACTGCTGAGGTTGTGGTCATAAAGGTTGAGTTGGGAGATCTTCACGCCAAGATCTCCGCGCCCGTGGAGTGACTCAAGAGTGAGTCACCATGTTTTTGTTGGGGTCCTATTGGGAATGGGTTCCCCTAAGGATAGTTTTGGGGCTAAAAGCCCATTTTTTGGGTCAATTTTGTAATGAAGTTGTAAAATCTCCACATTTTGTGGTCACGGAGCGTGAAGGTGTCAAGAGTCATAACAGGTTGTCTACCCTTATTTTGTAAAGAGTAAAGTCAGCTGTAAGTAAGTAAGCTCTAAGTAGTCCTAAGTCTTGAATGAATAGACAAGTCTTGGAGTCTTGGTAGAGAAGTCTAAGTGTTTTGGGTCTTATTGTAGGTAGAGGATTTGCAGCTAAGTGTGCAGAGGCCTAGGGTGGAAGTCCACAGCTAAGTGCACGGACCTTTGCAGGTGTGAGTGCAAGGTGGATAGAGTTTGTATCAAACCAAAGATATCAATAAAGAGAAGTATTCTACAAATTATATGTATTTATTTCTTGTTAATGCATCTAGTTATATTGCGTTTTGGGTTTAATTTACAATGTTTATGTGATGCATGCATATATGGGATTATATTGGTTAATTGAACTTAAGTAAGAATATCACTTTACGTGACGCTAACTGTGACTGTTTATTAAGATAAGTAAAACACTTAAGATAACTTGGGAACCTATACAATACGATGTCATAGCAATGTGAAAGTACCTAGATTGCGGATTAAGGCTGCCTAAAGATCAATCGTACACCTTCATGGAGGTACTGAAGGGCAGAATAAAGGGAAATACTAACACAACCCTAAGGCTTAGTGACCTCCGCGAAAGTAGGAAAAAAAGCTATAAACTAACATCACGACCATCTCAGGGAGTGGAAACTTGGTTTAGGCATCCCTCCATACTGCTTCGGGTGAGACTTCGGTCCATGCTCTGTGGGCTCATGCCGAAAGGGCCAGTAGTGTAGGGATTTGTTTGGCTAACTAACGCTGAACTTGGGTGAGGCCCCACAAAGCCAACAATCACGTATAACGAGTCCTCATTTTCCTTGGAAAATTTCTCAAGGAACTATTTATTGTAGAGCTTTTGAGGCTATGGTAACTATTACATTAGTCATAGGTTGTCTCATGAGAAGGAACCCATGACTTCCTACCTTATATTTTTGAAGGTTTTTTCTGAGATGTCTACCACTTCAATCATCCATTTGATCATATCCATATAAGGGATTATCTTTTGTCTCATAGCTATGTGGTGGAGGAATGAACATGTTGTTTTGAAATAAGAGGCATCAGATGACTCCTGATCATCTGTTGTGACCTTTGTTACTAGTGGCCTAGGCTTCTTTTCTTCTAACAAGATATACATGGCCTCCCACGTCGTGGTTCCTATGTCTTTGCTGCATGTGGTATCAGAGAAAAGGGGCACCATGTCTGATTTCTCACATGCAGTCACCTTTGCCTTTTTTTCCATTATTTCTAATGATGTTTTCCATGGATGTTTCCTAAAATGGAGAAAATGGAAGTTATCCAATAAACACAAGTGAGAATGATAGTGGGAATTAAATGATACAGTTAACCAAAAAAAAGGTGACAAGGAAGGAGCTTTTAATCAAAACACAGATGAAAAAATATCATATCACATCTAGTTGCCCTTTAACATAAATTCCATTAAACTTATTAAATAGCCACTAAAGTCTCTTATCAATGCCTTTATTACTCATTAAAGTACAACATCACAAATGAGAAAGGATAATCTTTAAGGTGGCGAGTTTATACTATTAAAATACCGATTTTGTGATTGCGATGTAATATCACAAATTGCAAAGTTTTTATAATTTTGTGGGATGCACGATAAGTGACACGTTTTTATATCGTTTAGAGCATAGTTTTCCTAAATGAGTAATTATTTTATAGAGTGATTTTCACTTCATGGCAAACTTAACTTATAATTCATAATATTTTTTTTTTTATCGGGTCTGGGTTTTATAGCACTTCCTAAGCTCTCGCAGTTCATAATATTTGATTTTAAGAAAATTTTCATGATGCGATGAGTATTGAATCACTTTACCGCAATATTGCATTTCACATATTTGATATTCTTTGTGAGTTTCGTCTTTTGTAAAAGCCGATATGCAATTACTATAAGGAATTTATTTTATAGGAAATGCCTTAAGTCTCAACTTTGAATGGAAAGTCTAATGATATCTTAGTTAAGTGTGATGATCCTTTTCATCGCAATTCACAGATTATGTTTGTTAACTAACTTTCTAACACACTTGGTCCAACGGTATGTGAAAAGGCGAGAATTGCAAGTCTTAAAGGGTTTCGACTTGATATCTCAATTTATTTCTAAAAGTTGAAAAGAAAGCATCTAAGTGCTAAATTTTTCTTTGAGGGTTCTTATAAAGGGTCCTCATTTATTAATATAATATTAACCATTAAAATAATAAATGTGGGGTTGTTGAATAACACAACAATTGGCAATTCATTAGAAGAACCATTTATCTCTGATAGTTTTTTGAAATTTCTAAAGCTTCCAAAATAACGATAGCTCAGAAAATAGAAAATACGTGAAATATAAGATAGGTAACATTTCTCTGAATAAGAAAAAAAAATCTACCTAATTAACGTCCATTTGATTATCCTCCTCAAAATGAAAATTCCTCTATTTACATCAGTGTTTACTTGGTTTTAAAGATAAATTAAGGGGCTCTTGCAGATTAGCTTTTAGATGTACTCATTTGTCACAGGTAGAGCCTCTGCTACCAGCATGCATCCATAGCCTCGACAATGTTACCTTTTAACCAACAATGGTTCAGTATCCCATCTAGAAAAGAATGAATTTTTTAGAGATAAATTCAAATTCATATACTTACTTATTTTTCTTTCTTAACAATTTCATTTTTTCTACTTAAAGGTCATTGTCTTTGTTTGGTGGCCAAAATTGACAATGCCATTCACTGGTTGTAATTCAAATGAACAAGTTTGCTTGTGATGAGACCCCTTATCTTTTGATTAAAATAATCTTAAGTCATTACCCTATTTTGATATGTAGTACTGGTAATGTCAGTTTATTATTTTCCTATGAAAATGGTAAGTCGGCTCTTGATGAGACCTATTATTATCTAAATTTAAGCATATTTTAGAATTACACTCTAAAAAGAGAAAAGTTTACTAGATGGGGAGAGTCATTGACTCCTTAAAAGCTTCTGGATGACAATTATAGAGTTAAGAGTGTTTTTCTGCAGAGAGTCTTCGCTTTGTTATAGATACTTTTCTTGACTAATGGTAGAACAAAGGTTTCTTCATAAAGTTGAGGTTTAGCAAAGGACAAATGATTTTTGTGGAAAACAAGTAGGTTTTAGAGAGATAGAACCTAGCCTATGTCTCAACTGTGAAAATTATCTTCTCAACAATCTCTACTTATACAAGAAAAACGTCAAAATATAAAAGAGATTGTTATTGAAAGGCCAAAATTAGATACTATTTAATTTTTATTTTCCTAGGGATAGTAAAGACAATAATATACAAGGGATAGAAGAGGTTATCTTCTATGAAAATATTTCTTCATAATCTGCCCATTAATAGGTAGAGAATCTCTCTTGCTTGATAAATGTTGCAATAAAAAGGTTGATGGGCCTATTTATTATGCAATTTGAAATGGGTCAAGCCACATTCTTTGGAATTTGGTATGCTTACCCTTTTCCTCATGTGCTTTATCCCACTTTAATACAAGGTCTCCGAGCTAAAAGGATTTAGGACCTACATAATTTGCATCAAATAAATATTTAACAAACTGTTTATGATGTGCATATGTGATTTTGGCTTTATCTCTTTCTTCTTCGAGCTTGAAGATTTTTGATTGCCTTAACTGCATAGAAGAGGAAGGCGTTTATTCAATAAATTGAACCAGGGCTAGAGAGGGAATGGCTACATTTGTAGGGAGAAAAACCTCTTTCCCATAGACCAAATTAAATGGAGAAGTGCCTATTGAGGCCTTCTGTGTTATTCGATCTACCCATAGAGCAAATGTTAAAGATTTGTGCCAATTTTTCTAACGTTGATCAATGATTCGTTCTATGATTCTTATCAGATTTTTGTTTGCAGATTATGTTAGCCTCCTGCTCATAGCAGGTATTCATCTTTCATGATTGACATTTTTACATGCTAAATATGTCATGCTCTGTAGGCTGCAATGTTCCATATTTGATACTCAGGCCAAAGAAGTCTCCATGAGAGTCTGCCAGCCTAAGTGCCTCTGCTGTATTCCAATTTTGAGGAATTATCCCATTTTTGAAGAATTTTCGGTTAAAGGGAGGTCCATACAGCTTAATCTTGGTCTCCCTAGGTTTCAATTTCCTATTGTAGAATATAGAGAATCATTATCTGTCCAAACAGCTTAGTCTTGGCAGATTCTTAGATAGGTAGAGAAGCAAGGGTGCTCAACAGCTTAATCTAAGCCCCTGGAGGGAATAAGTGTAGATATAGGTAGGAGGACAGTAAATAAAAGGAAAAAGTTGAAAAGTTGGGTTTGCTAGTTCAAGCGCACCCAAACCAAAAGAAGAAGAAATGCTAGGTAAAGTAGGCTGGGTAAGTAGTTTTGTGGTTGCAGAAATCAAGCTATGTGATCCATTTCATATTTTCAAGTGTCATATCTATCCAGATCACAGTTTTGTGGCACCTTCTCACGTTGATCAGATCAGGCAAGGAATATCTAACTCCCCTCCCTTCTTATTTCCCAAACTCATTCACTAACATCCCCTCAAGGACCTTAGGATCTGCCCAAAAGTCCATTTTTCATTCGATTCTTGCTTAAAAGCCAAGTTGACATCTGAGTTGGCTTAGTGAAAAGAAGCCACATTTCTTGTGTAAAATTAGCCTTTGCACAAATTCATCATTCCCCTACATTTTCACTCCACCAATTCATACTAACTCCTAACTTTATTATTTAGCTCCCCAAGTCATTCCTCTATCCCCTACTATGTGAAAACTATATAAAAAACCCAAAAATACTAAATATTCATCCCCATGGCCACTATAGCCTAATAAATAAAAGTTTGGGGAACACTAGGTCTATTTGGGGCCTTAGTATTAGACCTTCTACGCGTGTTTCCCTTGGGATTTATTTAAACCTCTGGTTAAATAAATAACCATGCTAAACCCCTCCCCCGCACACCAAACCACACCCCACCCCGCGCATGCATAACCTTTGGATTTGATTGATATTTGGTCAATGAATAACCATGACCCTGAGTGTGCATTTAACCCTCAAAACCTAAAGTCTAAAACCCACAACCGTCGCGAATAATCAAACGTTTATTGCGCACGCTTTTTATTTTAAAACTCGCTCATCTTCCCCTCCCGTCCACCATCGAATCATCTCAACCAGATCCGACGGCCCTCATGCATATCGGGCGCCCTTACATGACGGCTCAATAGTGCCCGATGGTCGACGGTTTCACCATCGTACACTGGGACACTTGGTGGCTTTTCATTGCGTCGGGCTGCCCCTGACAGATATCGCCCCCGTACCAAAAGCGGTCCGACGCAAACCGCTTACCGCCCCCCCGTGTTGCCACTTCACCGCATGACGATGCCGCCACCTCACCTACCACCCTGCTGCATCACCCTGCCACGTCACCCTACCACGTCATCCTGCTGATGTCATCATCTGTACTGGGTCCCACTGCTGATGTCATGCTTAAGTCACCCACCGTACCACTGACATCACCCACCGTACCGCTGACGTCATCCACCGAAAGGAAAGCGCGCAAGTGCAAAATCAAGGCTTCAGAGGCCCAGAATCAAATTCTGAGGCAGTTTTAGTTGTGCGATTAGCGCTCAGCGCTAATCGCGCATCGCTACGCTAAATAGGCCAAAATGGGGAATCTTTTTTCTCAGCAACTGTTTTTGCTACGAAAGGGCAGAAAAGGGGCGATTTAATAGTCTTTACCACATCAGAGAGAGGAAGAAGCCCTGATTCAATCAAAGAGTATCAGTGAAGCGGCAGAGAGTATCAGATCAACCATATCAGAGCTGGGAAAGCATTAAAGACCATCCAAACCAAGTCAATGCATACCAGGACAGAGTCACAGGCCATTACAACTGAATCATAACAGATTTAATGGGAATCATAGTTACCTAAGAGCAGCAGAACTGACTAAGAGGTGCATATGAGAAGTGAAAGGTGCAACAATTGTAGATTTGACAAGCAGAGCTGCCAGAGGATGACATATAGCCTCATTTTGAAACAGATGCCCCCAGCGCAGCATTAGATAGATATTTTCATTACTTATAAGACAATTTAGGTTAACTACATTTATTTCCTGAAAAAAGATCTTCTAGCAGATCTTTGTTGTAGATATTTCGCCTATAAATACAACCCTAAACAATGTAATAAGGGTTGGTGGGTTGTTTGGTTGATCTCTCATTTTGAGAGATGCACTGTAAATATTTAGACTTCTGTAATCAAAGATTGTTGGATTCTTGCATCTGAACTGGCTGGTTGTGCTTTCAATGGCTGAAGAAATTGGTATGGAATTCTCGTGCTTGCTCATGGTTCAATAAGTTTTCCCTCCCTTTGTTTATCAGTTTATACATAGCTGTATCAAATATATATCATAATCTAAGTTGCAGGAAAAAAGAATAGACCAGAATTGGTTTTCATGCCCTCTGTGCTCAATTCTTACAACTTTCCATGTTTTCCTCTGAAACGGAGATGAATATGCATTCTTAATTGCGCCTGTTTAAGTTGTTCCTTTGACATATGAATGCTGTCTAGGAATTCTTCATTGCTCCCAGATATCACTCATCCACTTTCCCTCTTTGGATGGATGAGAGATCCTTAATTGCCTCTCGTTCCACCCTTGTTCCAGCATAAAATCTTTGTGCCATGTGTGGCTATCCTGCTCCATATTCCCCTTTTCTACCAGAGAAAAACACCCCTCAGTTCACAGTCATGACTCCATGCCCAATGGTTTGAACTTCTTACTCTTTGCATGCCAACTCAGTTTGAATAAGATCAACCACCCCATCAATAAAAATAAAATCAAACCCATCTGCCTCATATCTAGCCTAAAATCACTCCTTGAACCAAGTTAAAATCCTGAAGAGAGAGCCCTCTCTGGCTGTTGGTAGGCTAGGACCTACAGTCCAAAGACTGGTTTGTGGTTACCTCAGCCGTATTCCCTTGGGAGTCAAAGGGAACAACTTGAGTGATAACATATTCGACAAAACCATTTCCTTGAGGATAATAGTTAGCAGAATATTTAAGTTTAAAACTTATTTTAATAGCAAATTATGTCATAGCATTTCCTGTGAATAAGATGCATTGTCAAACATGAGGGCAATTAGTAGACCAAATCTGGTAATAATAAACTGGTCAATAAATTCAATGATTTTTTCAGAGTTGGCAACCTTAAGTGGAATTGCTTCCACCCATTTTGTGAAGTAGTCAGTTGCTGCAAGGATATATCTATGCTTCTTTGAAGAGTGAGGAACGATCTCACCTATTATGACCAGTCCTCATTGTTCAAATGGTTATTCAATGTTGACCGGTTGTAATGGTAATGTGGGTTTCCTCTATCTTCTAGCAGCGGTTTGACACATTTTACATTTGCTTACTGTTACACAGTAAAATGTCACTGCCATCATGCCAGTCTCCCTACTGTGTTGTGAAACCACATTCACCTATACTCATGCTCCTCACAATGGCTAAAAACCCTCTTTGCCTAAGTTAAATGCATCATCGCGTCTGTTAATCAAATAATCGCGCTGAGAGGCGGAGGCCAATGTATCTGATGCGCTGCCAGTGCGGAAGCACACGTCTTTTCCGCGCTGGTCCCATTTTACGAACAGCGCACCCTCCGTTTGTCCTGTTGCGCGCTGACCAGACCTCCTCTATAGTTTATTTGCGATGTCAGCGCGCCAGCTCAGTGTCTCACCCACGCTGATCCTGTTTGGGCGAATTTGTTCTAACAACCAACCTTCCAGATCCCTCCAGACTTGGTTGTTAGCATTGTTGAGGTCGCCATCCTTTCTCTGGCATGTCTGTTCGACTGACCATCCACTTATCTTGGGGGAAAGCTCATCCTTTACCTATTCATGGAGACTCCTTCTCCTTTATAAGCCTCCTCCATTGCCCATGAGCAGCTAGTTTGGAACATATAGACTTTGATTGAGGAATTCTTAAGTGCATTAGTGCTGCTCTTTGTAGGCATTTGGTGTGTTGTGTGAGGATTGCTTTGAGCTTGAGGAAGGTCATGAGTTTGTTACCTCGTATGTGAGAGAGAGACCTCTTTGACTTGGGAGATTTGCTTCAAAGGTGAATGCTTGGAAGACATGCTGGCTGGACCCTCTAGAGAAGGACTCAGCGTCAGGACTTCGGTTGTAACTTACTCTACTTTCTGTTAATAAAGATAGATGACTACTCTTATGGTTCCATTTCCATTTGTCCTATGAATGATTAATGTAAATTGTATCCTTCCTGACTGATACATAGTTGTTGTTTTTAGTAGATTTTACGCTCGTGTTTGCTCTCTCTTTGCTTGTGCAGGTGTCCGTCCGCGAGGATAGTGGAGGACTGTGATCGGCTGGAGTGAAGGAGCGAGAGGATCATCTCTTCGACAAACATAACGTTGGAATCCAAGTAGGTTTCTTTTACCCACTTGTTAATTACAACTAGGAACCTGCAGTGTAGCATTGTTTGATTGTTGCTAGACCCCCTTTGGGCTAGTAGGGATCGCCTCTATCCGTAGAGAGGGATTTACCTCTCCAACAATTTGGCGACTCCGCTGGGGAGCTTGCTTGTCTCTTTGTATGTCACCTTTGTTTTGATTTTGATTATTGATCCTTTGTTGAAGTTTGGGGATTGTTTTGTTGTTGGTCTGTTTCCTGGTTCGTCCTGGGAACTGCCTTAATTGCCTTGAAAGCCTGTTGCTTTGGTTTGGAGGTTTTTGGTTCAATTTTATTTGTTTTTTAGCCTCAGCGCGCTTTCTTTTAAAACAGCTGCGCTGACATCACATACTGTCTTCTTTGTTGCCTCTGTCATCGCGTGTAAGCATTTAACAGTCGCGCTGACCTGGTTTTCGGGCCAGTGCCCTTTATCCGTGTCCTTCCGCGCTGACAGCGCAAAGTTGCTACAGACCTTTTTCTGTCATCGCTTTGTTGCTAACGGGTCACCCGCGCTGATCCTGTAAAACTTCTTTTTGTCCAAATTGACCTACTGAACCTCTTGGTTTTGGCTGTCCCCTGCTTTTTCTACTTGACTTTTGTCTTGATAACTTTGTTTAAGCTGTGACTCGCTTGCTTGCGAATCCTCGTTCCACGAGAATTCGTTTGTTGCTTATTTTCAGTTCGCAAAGCCTTCCTTTTTGCTCTCGTCGCTTGGTTTATGTTTTGTCTTGACTTTTTACGATTACTGAAGTGTGTCAGATCGTCGTTTGTCTAGTTGTGGACTCTCATCCTTCGGGTGTTCGCTTTTCTCCGTTGATTTCACACTCAAACCCTAGGGCATCTAGTGGTCGTGTGTGTCTAGCCTCCCGTTCAGGATCTTGTGTTCTTGGTTGACCAGCCGACTTCGTTTTTGTTTTCATGTTTGTTCGGTGGTTGTTGAAAGTGATTGATTGTGTTCCAAGCGGTTTGCTTTCCTCCTTTGAATTCCTTGCTGTCTTGTTGAGCTTAGATTACATAGCTCATAAGCCTTTGTTTTCCTTTGATTTGGGAAACTGGTTTTAGTGACT